>PVKH010014000.1:0-16651 GCA_004027955.1 Chaetophractus vellerosus
ACTGTCACAATAGCATTGTTAATAATGATTTTATCATCTTGCATTTTAAAGTGCTTTATAAGTTTATAAGTGCTGAATCTCACAGAGTTCAAATAATTTTCCTGAGGTATTAGCATAGATCCAGGCACCAAGTGCAGTGGTAATTGCAGAGTATGGAACTCAAACCCAATTCTCCCATTTCTAAAACCAGTGGTCATTCCCTACTGTTCTGTAATCTACTGTTCTCCTTGTCCATACTCCACACACTCGAATCTGAATCTATCACGACTATGCCTCAACAAAAACTCTACTGAAGTCCCATTGGTCTTTTCTTTGATCCTATAATAATCTAAGATTAGCCACAAGCATTTAATATTTTATGCATCCCCCACCCACTAAGCCAGGTCCTATGACCTTCTTAACTGCTTTCCTAATTTCTCCATCCCTTCTCATCCTGAACTCATATAATTATTGTTGTCTGTTTGCCCTTCATTTTGATGATTACAATGGTTTCTTTGAAGCCAAGGACTTGTCTTATACTTTCGATAAACCTTACAACACACAGAATATATAATAAAATATTCCTTGGATAAATGAAGCAATGTGTTTCAAAGACCAAAATTGTTTTCATTGAGAGCTATAGAATTTATGCCCTATTAAGAACAAGTGTTAGTGAAACAATCACAATGGGCACTATTTCAGAATTTCTGGTGAAAGTAGCTCTAGAACCACTAGAGAACATTTTGTGTATTAGAAGCAGTGTTCTATAAGACATCTGGGAACATTTCCTTTTACCAAAAAGATAAGCTTTTCAAATTTGAAACATTGCAAAACCAGAAACTTGCCTACTGTCTATTGAAGATAGATACTCATTTTTTTAAAAAGATTTATTTATTTTATTACATATCTCCCCTTCCCCCTGCTGCGGCGACGCGCCGAGAGTGGTCACCGCGCAGGCGCGGCTTTCCCCGCTTGTGGGCGGTCTCTGCGTCTGTTCACGGCCGGCTTTCAGTTCACGGGTGGCTGGCTGCGCTCCATCCGCGGGCGACCTGCCCTGCCCGTGGTGGCTCTTGCCATGTCCGTGGCAGCTTCTTGCCCTGCCCACAGCGGCTCTGGCCCGCCCATGGCGGCTTCCCATTCTCAAGGTGGTCTGCCCGCTAGGAGAGGTCCCCGGGAATCAAACCCGGGGCCTCCCATGTGCTATGCCGGCGCCCTATCCACTGGGCTATCGAGCCGGCCCCCTAGATACTCATTTTTAATGACAATTTTTCTTTCATTGGTAAAGGAAAATTTTAACACTTTGAGCAGAATGGGTAAAGAATGATCTCAGATATAGACTGATATATTTGATAAAAGTCAATAAGATTTGTGATTGATATATAGTAATTGTATTTAAAATCCTATAGCATAGTTCTTCAATTGCATCTATTCATTTGTTAGGTTAAAATGCATTTTGAGCATTAGTTTTTGGCAAAAGGACCATCATAAGTCTTTGAAACAGAGAAAGAACTTCCAAATTATACTTTAACTGATGGATAGTTAAGGAGTCTTGTTTCTGTTTGGAGTTAGTTATATGTGGACTTGCTTTGAAATTTAAAAAACACTATTGGGGCCGACTGGATAGCCCAGTGGATAGGGCGTCGGCATACCACATGGGAGGCCCCGGGTTCGGTTCCCGGGGACCTCTCCTAGTGGGCAGACCGCCTTGAGAATGGCAAGCTGCCATGGGCGGGCCAGAGCCGCCGTGGGCAGGGCAAAAAAGCTGCCACGGACAGGCAAAAGCCGCCACGGGCAGGGCAGGTCGCCCGCGAATCGAGCGCAGCCAGCCACCTGCGAACTGAAGCAAGAGCCGGCCGTGATGGAAGCAGAAGCCGCCCACAAGCGGGGAAAGCCGCGCCTGCGCAGTGACCAAGTCTCGGCGGGTCGCCGCAGCGGGGGGGAAGGGGAGATATGTAATAAAAATAAATAAATCTTTTAAAAAAAATCACTATTAAATAACCATAAAATAAAATGTGAACATAGACATGAACATTGGGTCTTCTCATGGGCACTGGGCTGATTCATAAGTGCACCCAAGAGCTAAATGGGTTAGGGACAACATGGGATTTACCAGTAAGTCAGAGAGTCAGTGACTGAAAATGTTTCATTGGCTCAAGTGGCCCTAACCCATTCAGATGCCCCTAAAATAAGAGAACCAGGAAGTTTAGGACTCTACCATCTCTACCATGGAAATGGACCAAGGTAAATCAGAATTCTCTGATATTTTCTTTATTTCCAATCAGCTGTAGTGACATAGAAACAATATTATTATTATGGCCTTATTCATTGCAGAAAAGTTTAAATTATGGAGAATTTCATGTAAGAATATCTGTGCTAAATCATTCCATTTACATGAAGAGACTATTGTGAATTTATTTCTTATGGACTATGAGATGAGTGCAATACAAGATCCATCTGCAAGATCCACCTGCAGTATAATTTTTATCACCTTATATGGGAATAAAATGTTCCTTTTGAGTGTACAGGTCTGACATCAAGAGGTAAAAGGCAAAACCTCACCCTAAAACGATAATGAAACAGATTGCTTTTCTCATTAACATGTAAGAATAATATACAGCTACAGCCTTTACTGTACATAGATTACAAAACTAAGGAACTACATTAACAGTAAGTCAGATTGTTAGATCATCTTTTCACACCACTAAATCCTGGTAATATAAAAAAAATAATCTGTCGGGAAATCCACAAATGATTCAACAGCAAGTTGAGACTTGGAAATAAAAAAAGAATTGCATAGTAACCACCTATATCAACTTAGCTATAACTATGTAGATAAAATATTGTGTAATTTTTTCATTCAGTAACCATTTATTCAATTCAATTTAATAGGTAGAAATGGAGAACCTGCCACATACAAAACACTGTACTGGGCACTACCAGAGAGACAAGTAAGAAATGGTTCTCATTCTCAAGGACTTTATAGTCTGGTGGGGGAGATGGACAAGTACACAACTAGATCTAGTACAAAGTCTGGCTGTGACAAGTGCTATTTGATATGATAACATAAAAGAAGGTGGAATTAATTTTGCCTGGAGGTTTCAGTAACATCCCATAGAGGTAATAAAGGGTTTCCCAAGTAGAGGAGCAACATAATGGCAGGTGTGTCCGTGTGGCTGGAAATAGAGCCCTTGACAGGGAGGAGTAAGAGATGAATCTGACCTGAGATGAGGGTGAAGGCCAGGGAAGCGTTGGTAGAGATGGCAGTAGGAATGGAAATAAGGCAGCAACTTTGTGGGAATTGTGATTTTGCTTTGAAAATGTTCTTTTTCTGTACCGAAATTCTGCCCCCACCCCAAGATTTCTGCTCATCTTTCAAAACTCAGCTTCAATAAATATCTCCCAGTAAAGCCTCCCTCTAATATCTCAGGCGGCATACTTCCCTCCATCCTTGGTGCCTCCAAACACTTGGACCACACTGTGCTTTGAGTTCTTATAGGCTACAATCCATATGATCAGCATTTTGCAGTCAACTTTCATTTGGGACCCATTGTTTGCTATGGTGGTTTTAGGTAGTGGTGGGCAGCAAGCAACTAGAAACCCCACCTGTGACTCAGAAAGAACATAGGATTTAAGGTAAAGATTTGGGAAGAATTTGCATAGAAGTGGTATGTGAAGCCATGGATTAGAGAAAATTTATGGAAAACAATGACTCAGTTGAGTACATGTTGAGTTTCAGAAGTCTATAAGATAACCATATTTTATTTTTTACATTTCATATTAAATGTGGGCCTATGTCTTTGATGAACTTGCAATCTGGAAATGTATAACCAAAAATTAAGTATGTCATTTGGTGGTAGACTGAAGGTTTTATTGGGGCAACTTAAAATAGGATACTAGAAATTATTATTATTGTAAAATGAAGAAAATGTTTTTAAAAATCTAGGTGTCAGTATTTTAATAAGACAATTGAATGCCTAATTGAGCCATATCTACTTAGGGAGCCACTGGTTATAATTATTAGCAGAAAGATGTTGATTATGTGAAGATCAACAATTAGCCTTCAAATGTAAGTCATTTCATGACTAAATACTGTTATAAGGATAAGCCTAAGTCTATGTTGAAAGCAATCATTGGTTCTCAACCCAATGTCAAATCATTAATTGGCCCCAGAAAAAAAGGGCAGATCTGTAAAATGATGCTTTGGAAGACAATCTGTCTAGATGTGAGTCTGTGGGAAAATGTTAGGGAAGCTGTGTAGAAAGGACTTTTTCTAAAGGGAAAAAGAAGTTATGTCTTTGCTTTTGTTCTTCACTGTTCCAAGTGTTGATATCTTTGGAGTTAGGGTAAATTTTTCCTTGTTGAAGTATACATAATAGGAGTGAGGAGGAAAGTTTTGGAGTAAAGGGATACATAAGATGGATCCCATGAGAGAGGAAGGGAAGATAAGAGGGAGTGATAAAAAAAAAAAAAAGGACTTGGAATGAACAACTATTGACAAGATTCAAACATGCAGGAACAGGAACTAGAGAAGGGGGAGAAGGATTCAGGGAGGAAGATACTAAAGGAGTGATCATAGAGGCAGACGGTTATTCTGGAAAGAAAATTCAGTGAGAGTTGTTGCCAGGGAAATAAAAGCAGGGAGACCACAGGGAATGCCAAAGCCGATGTTACTATTAGACTGTGTCATTTTATATCTAGGGAATGCATTCATCACTTGGGATGATGATGACAATGATGGCAGAAAAAAAAGGTACAGAGATAAACAGAATTTGAGTATGAGACTATTAGAGATCTCTAAGTGCTTTTCAAAAATGAGGGGGATGGGGCAGATGTAGCTCAAGTGGTTGAGCTCCTGCTTCCCCTGTACGAGGTCCTGGGTTCAATCTCCAGTACCTCCTACAAAAAAAGACGGGGGTCAGGATGAAATGGAAGGGGTCAAAGGAAGAGAAGAAATTGAGCTGAGCAAGAAAGAAAGGGGTTGAGAATAGAGTGATGGGTTGACTGGTAGATGTGTTTGTTTTTCTTTGTTATGGAGTAGAGGAGATACAGGAAAGTTTGAATGAAAAACATCAGGCAGTCTCAGAGAAAACAAGAGGGGCCACAAAACAGAAGACTGTGGAAACTGCCTACTAAGAGCACAGAATTTAGATTATAGAGTAAATTTCAAAAAAATAGGTCAGTGTAGCATGCTTCAATGATGGCTTTCAAATTTTACCCGTTGGGCTTACGTGATTCAAGAATGTTCGTATGTTCTACTCTGCCATGAGATATAAATTCCTAGCAAATTGACTGTGATTTCACTTCATTCTCATTCACTCCAAAAAACCATCAAGGTGCACATGAGAAAGAATGACCTCTAATTTATAGAAATCATTCACATGCATGAGCTTGGAAACCAGAGAGAAGGAAAGGTGTAGTGCCATGGATTAAGAGGACAATGTAATGTCAGAGAAATGGACAGAGGTGCTTGAAGGGGGGTTTTGTGTCTCACACATTTCAGGTTAAGAGAAAGGGAAAGACTCTGGAATCACAACCTCAAGAGAAAGTCAGGATGAAGAAATTGTTCGAATAAATGAGTCTTGAAAGTAAAACTGTATTAGAAAACCTTTGGAGGTGGAAACTGGGAGGGTTGTAAAGATGGAAAGGATACCAGCAAAAAGCCAGGCAGTCACAAGGTAGAGATGCTGGGGAGACGGCTTCAGGCACAGGGTGCTGCATGCTGAGCTTGGGCAGCTGTATTGGTCTCCGGGCGGTGTTCCACTTTACGGCAGAGAGCAGGCGTTGCCCCAAGACCCAGGGGCCAGGCAGGGTGTAAGCAGAATACGTGCTGGGGCCATGCAGCAAGGCCGTCCATAAAAGCAGTCTTTTTGTTGCTTTGGTGACAACAGACTGGTGAGTCAGATATACAAGTTTTTTTTGCCCTTTGTCCTCTTTCTTCAGTGTTTGAAAGCTTCATGGGCAATGTGCATGAAGACTTTAAGTACCACCCAATCACAGGGGATTTTCCACAAGGACTTACAAAAATGCAGATTACACTGTAAAAATGCTTTTCAGTCCATAAAAGTCCATTTTTACTGAGCAAGTTTCTTTATGATGTTTAACTTTGGTTCAGGTCCCGATTCCAGAAGTGAAATTTGGTGGAGTGAGAAGGAAAAACAACCCGGAAAGAAGAAAACCCAAAGATATCCATTTAAAACCCCACAATCAGCCCTTGTTTATGTGATATGGACGTAGAGTTTTCTCTTAAAAAATGCATGTGATTAAGAAAATACCTTGAGCACCTAATAATAGGTCCCTGAAACCTGAGATCCACCTCTCATCTTTCTAACTCTTGGGAACGCAGTTAATAAGAACGTATGTTTTTAATGCGCCGATTCTTAGCAACAAAGTAGTTCTTTAATTAGTACAAAACTTGAATAATGCATGGCCTATTATTGTGCACAGCACGTAACATTCGGTTACTTGTACTGGCAGATTCGTTTACATATGTCACCACTGTACCTGTAATTTAGTTTAATGCCAGCCCAATGAGCCAAGTTTTTTTTTTTTTTTCCCCTTTTCTTTTCTCTTTCTTTTTTTCTGTGCTTTTTTTTTTTTTTTTAAGCTTTCCCAACAGTTGTTTTGTGGGACTTTTCAGTAGTAACTAAAATGGTGTCCATTATAGAAAATCACAATTGGTCAAAGTGATTATACCATTGCAAGTACCCACAATATTCTAAAGTCACACCAGGGAGTTGAGTGGCTCAGCTTTTAGGGAATTCATGATTTAATATTACCTTAAGAAGAGGGAAATATTGGCTGAAGGTGCAGTCAATTAGTTGGTCATAGTTGTTCCAAGAAAGTTGCTGTCTCGCATTTGAGTGAGTTAAATCAAGATCAAAGTATGTAACTTGAAATGAGACTGTGGGATCCAGTCAGTTAATTCCCAAGGAAGATCAGAAACAGATGATCGGATGAATCTTTTCCATTATTGGTTTTTCTAATTTCTTACATCAAGACATACCCGTTTTTAGATCCAGGGAATCACTTCTTGGCAGAGAAACTAAGTTTTTTCCATGTGACCAACTTGCCCAAAAGAAGGATGTCCGAAAAAGAATTCGTGCCAGGCCTTTCCTACATCAATCTCAATCAAGATCCTCTTGTCTCAACAGGTGTTGTTGCCAGAAGCTTCAGATGAAAAAGGACTGAAAACAAAATGAGGCAAACTCACCTCGGAACTATTTAAAACTCCTCTCCTCTCTCTCAATGAACTGTCAGTAGGAAGTGGGTAGTTTATTCCCTCACTCCACAAAGGATTTAAGTGGGCAGATAGCAGCAGGATTTTTAAAAGTTTTTCATCATGACTTAAGTCCCTCAGATTTAGAGTATTTTGTTTGTCTGAATGTCTAACCCATACAAACCTTAGCCATCAATGTTAAAATGGAGAATTCCTTCTTTTGGTATTCAGAAGCATAACATACAAAATCCTTTATCTCTGGCAAAGCTATTAGCTTTTTGGCCTTTGGCTGGTACATGTATACAGTATCTATAGTCATTGCATGCAAGTGTTCTCAACTGACTTGCAAACCCTTTGATCAAACCAGCTAAACTTGATTTTCCAGATTATTCAAGAGACAAGGCACACATCTATCTGCTTTACAAGTCCTGGCAAGCAATCAAGACCCCATGCTCCCCCACTCCCTTTATCAGAATTAAAGGTAAACAGAGAGCTAGTTCTCATTTAAATATGTAGCATCGGGATCTTGCCTCGACTTTTGCAGTTGTAGCAGCAGAAGAAAAACAACAGTTGAAGTAAGAAAAAGGTTTCTTTGGCAAGGAGGCCAAACTAAATAATGACACCCAAAGCAAAAACATGCTTCACTGGAACTAAACTTTAGTCAATTCAGCCTGCTTAAAACAAAGCTTTTTTGTGATTTCAAAAGTGAACATTGTACTTTGCTCTGGCAGCCATTTATATGTCTTTGAATGATCCAATTATGCATAAATCCCAGGCCTACAAGTCTTTCAGCACTTCAATATAGTAAGTGATTTGAAAACATGGCTGGGAATTTCTATATGCAGCGCCTGCCCTTTGCTTCCTCTTAACCTTTTAAGACATGCTTCAAGCCACAATGTTTTGACATACCTGGTTATTGTGTATTCCCCAGCCCTTTTATTACTTTGGAAATATTTATAAAAGATCAAGGACTCTACTTCCTGTCCCTTAGGACTCCACATTCTTCATCACCCCTTCATCCATTGTTTGCCTGGTTGATGCCTCCATCCTACTGATTTAACTGAGGCAGAATTATTTAGGGATGCCATACATGTCTGTCTTTGTAATTTGTGCGGTTTGGCGTAGGAGGCAGCAAACTGTTTTTGTTGTTTAAATTGAAGCAGTGATATTAAACTTTATTTGAACAGTCACATATATGCTTGGTGAATGAGTCACTGGTTGGATTTGCAGAACATAAATGGTTCTAGCTTGAGAACGCAGAGCATAAATGTTTCTAGTTTGAAGGAGCAGATGGATAGCCATGTTCAGCCCCACTTTTCTCTGTACTTCCCCCAAGATGGCTCCCTTGTCTGTTTGCTCGTTGTTTTTGCTCGTTGTTCTTGCTCGTTGTCTGCTCATCGTCTGTCTGTTTTTTCTTTGGGAGGCACCGGGTACCAAACCTGGGACCTCCCATGTGGGAAGTCAGCGCTCAACTCCTTGAGCCATGTCTGTACCCTGCTCGTTTGTTTTTTTTTCTCATTGTCTGCTCGTTTTTGTTTTTTTGTTTTTTTTGCTAGTTGCCTGTTCATTGTTTCTGCTTGTTTTCTGCTTGTTGTTTTTGCTTGATGTCTGCTAGTTGTCTGCTAGCTGTTTGTTTGTCTTCTTTAGGAGACCCCAAGAACTGACCCCGGGACCTCCCATGTGGGAGATAGGCGTCAACTGCTTGAGCCACATTCGCTCCCCAAGTCCCACTTTTCTTTAGTTGAGTTCAGAGCTAGTGGTGCTGACATAGTCCTTGGTGGCAATGCTCTTTTAGAGGCAATAGTTCTTGGTACATCCTGAGCTAAGTTCCAGAGCAAATTCCAATGGTCTGATTTTTCCACTAAAATTGGAGGGCTGTCCCTTTCGTTTTGGCTAAAAATTCCTAAATATGTCAGTGCATTCTGTCTCTCTGAGGTTTCCTCTGATGTTAAAAGGACACTTCCCTTACCTCCCTCTGTGGCAGCATCTGTAAACGATTATTTGACATTACGGAGCGCGTTGATTGGAGGTTGCCTCTTGCACTGGAACCATGCAGGAATGAATAACAAGCATGGTGAAAGGAAAAATGACACTCCCTGAGAAGGCAGATACTCCACGGGGTCTGCAGAAATATGACATGAATCCTCTACAGGCTGCCCAGTGCCCAATTGATGACCATAATTTATCCCTGAAAGCCAACTCTGGGGTAGAGTAAATTCATAAACCATCATGGGGCTTCCATTAAAAGTCATTTTTCCTAGGACCAAACTTTAAGAAGAACAAATAGAATAGATGCCCATATTTAGAGTCAGAAAATCCTTGTGGATGTCGGCAGCAGTTGGCCCTGTTACTATTGTGTGCGTGTGTGTGTGTGTGTGTGTGTAACTGCACTCTCCCGGTTTGTTTTCCTACCCTTCTGACTACTTTTTCTGTCTCCTTTGCTTTTTCTTCTCACTTGAACATATTCTAGCTAGATAACATTATCTACTAGTAGAACTTCAATTTTCCATTCTATGGTGATGATTCTCAAACTTCAGTCTTGAGGCAACACTGCTCTTTGGGGTTTCAGAGTCATTTATCCAACTGATCACCAGACAGCTGCACTTGGATGTACCCCAGATACCTCAAACTCAACCTGTCCAAAACTGACATCAGATACATACCCCCATCTGTCCTTTTACCTGTGACCCCCATATTAGTGAATAGAACTACCCTTACCACACTAGTTCAAACTATAAACCCAAGAGCCCTTCCTTCACTCATCTAATCAAACCAGTTGCTATTGGTTCTACCCCTCTAAAATCTCTTAGATTCTTCATTTTATTCCATTGCTTATCTACCACCTGGACCATTAGCTGGACCATTGACCTCAGCCTTGGAAACTGCTTTTTCCTGCCTTAAAGGCATCAATGGATCCCTCTTGCCCTTCAGATAAAACTAAACTCCTTAACACAGCTTAGAAAACCTGTATATTCTTGGATGCCATATGCCCTACAGTCATTTTTCTGCTCCTTTCACCTCTTGAATGCCACCCTTCAGATACTGGACTTGTTTCAATTCTTCAAACTCTTTTAACTTCTGAATCTTCTCTCATGTTTTTTGTTACCTTTAGCCTGATTATGTTTGCTCCTCTTTATATCTGGATGATACCACTCCATCATCGGTCTCAGTTTGGTAATGGTTGTGTTTGGGAATCCTTCTCCAATATTTCAACTCTGGCTTATAATGTCTCCTATTACCCCATCTACACTCCTGAACATCATTACATTTATTTCTGTGCATCCGATTATCTCTTTAGAGGTTTCTATTTTTCAGTCTATTGTAAGGTTGGTGAGGACAATGATTTGGCAAATGTCTAGTATGTAGTAAGTAGTTAATAAATATTTGGGGAAAAAAAAGAATAAATGAATGTATCAAAATAGGGTCCATCAATCCTAGCAGCCCCTGTCTCAGAGAGAGACAAATAATATATTATCTCCTTCATTCCATATTCCTGAATCCAGTTTTGGTAGAATCACATTTAATTGAACAAGGAGAGGAGGTCAAGGAAATTTTAGGGCTTTCAGGATTTTCAGAGATCATCTTCATTTTATGGATGAAGTAACTGAGACCCAGAGAGAATAAGTTATCTCATTATCATCCCATTAGATGACTCCTATGACTCCTGACCCAGCATCTTCTTTCCTCAGGCTTTAAAAAATTTTGTTACTTTGATGTATATGAAAAAGCATCCCACTTTTGGGGTTTGTTTTAATTTGCATTTCCCTGATTATGACTGGGTTGAACATATCTCTAATATTTTTTGGCCAGTTGGGCCTTCTCTTAATTGTTACCTATTTATCTCTTTGGTCAGTTTTTTTCACTGCATCATTTGTCTTCTTCATATACATTTTTAGGAATTCTTTATGTATTCTGCATACTAATTCTTAGTCAATTATATGACTTGCAAATTATCCAGTAAGTTTTGAAAATATGTATAATAAGTGACCCAGTTATTCTATGCTTAGGGATTTACCCTAGAGAGAAACTCTCACACATGCCCTAGGAGACATTTAAGAGGATGTTCCCTGTGGTGCTATTTATAAAAAATACAAAATTGGAAATAGCCTAAATGTACAATCTATAGGTGAATGAATCTTTAAATTATGGTATATTTGTATAGTAGAAATAATTAGGAATTTAAAAGAGTGAATAGGCTCTACATGTTATCAACATGAATGATGCCAAGTAACAAAATAATACACCCAATATTCCATTTACATACGTTAAGAAAACACAAAACAATTGTAAGTAATATTTACAGACGCATACATATAAGATAAAGCAAAAGACACAAACTGCAGAATAGCATATTCTTCTAGGGAGGGAAGGAAAGAGGATGAGGTAGGGTGTTCAACAGGATCTGCAGCACTTTTCTTCTTTAAAAGAGAATAGTGGAAAACATAGCAAACTGTTAACACGAGAAGTCTGAGTTATAGGTAAAATGGATACTTGTTATATTATTCCCTGTATTGTTTAAATGTGTTTGACACATTTCCTAATTAAGGGGAAAAAATGGCAAAGTATGTCAGAACCATCTGGGCAGAAGTGACATAAAATGCATATCTCTGAGACCTGATAAAACAGGATGCATTTGAGGCACATATAGAGTAAAAGGTTCTCCTAATGAGGATGGTGGTGGGGAAAACATACATCCTGAAACACCTCGCTGGCTGAGCTACAGTTGGGAGGAGTGTGATAATTATTATTCTTGGAAGGAGAAACACTTTAGGGGGAATAATAATGTTTGATTAAACCTTTGTAACCCATATATCATAGGAGTTGAACTCAAAGGTCACCTAGTCCTATCTCTTCATTTTATTCATAAGAAAAATGTGTCCCAAAAAATTTAAAATGTAAAGAAAAGGGAGGGTTATCTTGCACAAGGACATTAAGATACAACTAATCCGGTCATTCTATATATTTATATCAATTGATTTAGTTGATATGGCAACTAATTGTACTGTAGGGATTGTAAGTTTTTGAGAGAATGGAACAGAGGATAGATACATTTTGATTAGAAGGTGTGAATATTGATTTGACTAGTGAACCATTGTTACAATGTGGACTTTGGGACATGAAAAGAGTAACAGGAAGCCGGCTGTTGCTTGTTTAGAGTGGAGAGACCTGTAGGGGGACATTGAAGTTAAACTGCTGCTACTTCACAATTGTGCCCAATGGGTTCCACTTGCTGGCTGATCAGTATCATACTGGATCCCTCAGGGCTTTTATGGCTCCAGTAAAGATGATCTCATTAGGTAGCCCAAGAAGAAAACTGTGAGGGCCTTCGATGCAGCTCTGCAAAAAGTGACCTGGGGTTGGGGCGGGGGTGGTCACTGTGATTTTTCTCAGGACTTTCGTCTGGTTATGGGTAAATTGTGAGACCTGGCAAGAGCCACTGATGCCCATCTTCATCTCAGTTACATCTACCTGAGGATCACAGTCAGGTTTAAAGCCAGGTAAATGTAAAGGAACCAGCTGACTGCAGTAAGAATTCCCGTGTCCAAATTGGTTCATCCTTCAGCTTTCCTACCACAAGTGACCTCACAGTCCCCCAGTTAGAGACACTGCCCTTTAGATACCAGAGGGGCTTGATGACATGAACATATGGCAGCGGGTTGGAGAAGAGGTTCTTCTGAAGATATCACCAGGAACATTTTTTCAACAGCAAATCAATACTGCGATGAATTTATCGGATTAGTTTATTGCAATTTTTAAAGGAATAGGGAGCTTTGCCCTAAAGGGTGAGATGCAAGACTAACAGGTTTCAGCAGGTTGAGACAGGCTAGACAAAAGCAAAATAATCAAAGCCTTAAACTTCTCTTGGCCAACTCCTACTCATATGTCTTCTGTTTAGGTTAGCTATTTTACAAGTTCTTGGAACTCTGCATTTTCCTTTGCAGAACGTGCACTTATTTCATTAAATACTCATTTATGTAATATGTGTTTCATGTTTGTCTTTCTCAAAAGTCACTCCATGAGTTCAGGTGAACTCCATGAGTACAGGGATCACATCTCTCTTATTGTTCGCAATATCCCCAGAGCCTAACTGCGTATCTAGTATATAGTAGGTGCTCAATGCAAATTTGTTGAGTGAATAAGTGATTAAATGAGTGAATGAATGAGTGGAAGAAAAAATATGAGTGGATGAAGAATGAGTGAGTCAATGGACAGTATTGTTGGAGTAGCAGGAACACTAAAGTGGAGGGTAGGTCTGTGTAGGCCATCACAATTGGAGCCCTGTCTTTCAAGCAACTAACATGAGGCAGGGCAAGGAACAACAAGTGTTTTAAGGGTAGGAAGGAAAAATCCCTGAACAGTGGGGGTACCAAGAACCTGTTTCTGAGAATAAAGGAAATTAGTCATCCCTGGAATTGTTCCAAAGATAAATTTGAGCTGTTTCTTAATTTGTCTTGGGTTAGCCACATCAGAATCCTCTGAGTGATTTCTGCAATGTCACCTCATAACCTCAAAAGATAATATCTAGAGGACCATGAGAGTAACTTTTAAAATATAAATTTAGTTATTATAGAGTTTGTGAGCTTTGGACCCTGGTAATCCTCAAATTCTTTACACAATGGTTTCTTGTAACTGGCAGTCTTTTCTGACTTAATTGAACTACCCATTCTTGAGATGACTGAAGAACATATAGGCATTGCATAAAGATGAAATATTACTACTCTACTATAACCATTGGACTCTAGATGACTTACATTAAAGAACTGTGTATTCACCCCCACTTTCCCATGATATTTAAAGCTTGTCTTATGAGATTCCCAGAATAGGAGGTACAAAGAAGTCTAAAGGAACACAGAATTCAATTGTCTTGTGTGATGTAGCTACCTGCCTGTGTGTCTTAAAGCTAAATTATATCATTAGCCCAAAATATACCAGTCTTATGTAAAATATTTTAGGTTTTGTTTCTGGATTAAGGTATGGCTCATGGTGATAGTACTGATCTTTACTTTAAAAACTGATACTTCCATTCATTTTCTGATTCAGAATTTACAGTAATTCTGTGCTAATATCACCTCTTTTGAACATGTCATATGTACTTACAGGTCAAAGAAGTAATTATAATATAACTTGGTTTTGATGTACCATTTCTGTAATAAGGGGTTATAATTAGTATTTTCAAAAATGTAACCTCCTTAGCCTCCTTTTGTTTAAATTGAATGTGTATATATTAACATGAAATATTTTCTTTCCTTTTTGGAATAGACAATGATTTAATTTTATGCAAAGTAGAGTCATATTCTTCTAATAGAAAAATAGAATACCAGACAGTTTTTATATTTAACTCTCATTATATTATTATTTTTATATTTTTATTATGTAAAGCTTGGCTTTTGAACAATACCTTGATAAATGAGACTTTAATTAGCTTCTCAGAAAACCTATCAATTAATTCCTTTCATCTATTTTTGTTTCTAATGTTGGGACTCCCTACCTCCCTCCCCCCAAAAAACATGTCTGAAATAAGAATAGTAAGTGTGCTCCCTCCTTCTTTCCTAAATTGTCAACTGTAATTCATTTGTGAGTACAATTATGGCTCATCCCTAAGTTGTCAAAGCCATCGTATTCCCCCATCAGTAACACTATCTTCAGCAGTATCATCTTCATAATCAAGAATCTTTATTAAGCACCTAAATATGAAAGATGTTATTAGGCTTGCACTATCAGAAGGAGCTACTTGACAGTCATTCTTTGGATCCCCAAAACTTGTCCAGAGTTTCCTCTTCCTCCCAGAGGGGATACTGGGGATTAGGGAAATCTTCCACTTAGCATTGCCAAGCAATCAAGCTTAGATCCCTGGAGTGGACACCCTTTCTCTGGACATTACTGTGGTGCTTTGTAGAATGAAATTTTTTTAGTGTTCACAGAAGCCAACATCTCTTCTGGAGCATGGCACTTAATTGTTTTACTTATTAGTTCAAAAATAAAACATCTAGAATACATTTCCATGGCTCTTCCAATTAATAAAAAGACTGTGTTGAGTTTAAAAACAACTAACCCTTTTCATGTCCAAGTTTCTTTTGGGAGCTATTATAAATTATTACCTTCCTCTACATCAGAGGTGTCTTATGACTAAAGGCCCAGACAGCCTCCATGATGCTCTTTAACAATGACTCTTATGTTTCTTTTGGTAAACTCATAATGTTAATTACACTCTGCAACAGATGGAGCGCCTTCCATCAAGGACCTCAGTGCACCTTACAATGACATGAGTCATCAAAGCTCTTCTATAATGAAAATTAGTATCCATGGCCACAATTTTATAGTTAAAGAAACCCAAGCACAGAGAAGGTTAGGGTCTTTATTTTTTAAAGTGGAATACCTTTATGGTCAAAACATTTACTCATCATTTAAGAAGGCATAGAAATTCAGTGAATATTTATTGAATGAATAAATGAATGAAATGGCTCATCAACAAGATTTGGTTGTCCTGGCAATAAACACCTGAATCATAATTAATTGTTTTGAAGAGTCTCACATGAATAGATCAGAAGTTATCTACCACTAATTAATCAATCATTATGTTGATTCATGTAGAAAATGGTCATTTGACTGTAACAATGGTATAGCAAATCTAGAAAATAGAAACAACCAAAAGTTTTTGGAATATAATACAGAAACATTGAAATTTTTAGCTAAAACATTCCAGAAATTTGTCAAGTACTTTCATATTTTAGATGAGAAAAATGAGATCTAGAAAGCTTAATAAATGACTTGCACTAAGTCTCTCAGCTTCTAAAACCCTAGATAAATTTATTTACACTGTTACTTCTTTCCAAAAGGACTTAATTTGCCTCCCTCACTCACCTGGCTAATGGTATTGTTAACCAGAATCTGGGCTCCTGACCCTAATTGATCCTGGATCCATCTTTCTACTAAATTCCATTTTAAAAGCCTTTCACAGTGAAACTCTGTATATACACTAAATATCATAAAAATCATGGCATGTGAAAGCTACTGATGGTCACTTCCATAATCCTCCTCCTCTAACCCATGAGGAATCCAATGCTCAGGGATATTATAGGCATCACTCAAGTCCACACGGCTAGCTACTGGCAAGCAGAGACCGAGAATCTTGATTCCTTCTCCTTTCTACTGCCTCAGAATCTGGAACTTTCATCTATTAATCAGGATTCTAGTAACCAAAACTACCAAGTAATTTTATCCAGATTGTTCTGTAGTGTTATTTTACTAAAGACAAATGAGAAACAAGTTAACATTATGGATTTAAAAATGAAAAGAAAAAACATAAAAAGCCCAGTGTATGTCATTAGGTCAGTGGTGACTGAAATCCAATCCATTATTTGATGCTTTTTAAACCTGTAAATCCAGAGAATGAGAATTATTATTTATCACCAGGACTCTGAAGTATTGCAAGATCCCAAAGTGGTGACTTTGAGA
>PVKH010014001.1:0-16651 GCA_004027955.1 Chaetophractus vellerosus
TCTGTCTGCTTTTGTCTCCTCCCGTTGCAGCGACACGCTGAGACTGGTCACCACACAGGCGGCTTTGCCCCGCTTGTGGACAGCTTCTGCTTCCATTCATGGCCGGCTCTGCTTCAGTTCGCGGGTGGCTGGCTGCGCGCCGTTCGTGGGCGACCTGCCCTGCCCGTGGCGGCTTTGCCCTGTCCGTGGCAGCTTTTTGCCCTGCCCACGGCAGCTCCGCCAGCCCATGGCTGCTTGCCCTTCTCAAGGTGGTCTGCCCGCTAGGAGAGGTCCCTGGGAACCAAACCTGGGGCCTCCCATGTGGTATACCGGCGCCCCATCCACTGGGCTATATGGCCGGCCCCAAGAGGATGGTTCTTAATCACTGCTGTCTATCATCTCCCACTGCCGACTCAATTTAGAGTTGTAATAGCCAATAATACCCATTATTTATAGAATACTTACTAATCCCTCATAAAAAGGATTAAAAACAATACCCTGAGAGTGGATGCAGTACAATGGTTGAGCACCTGCCTCCCATGTATGAAGTCCTGGGCTCAATCCCCAGTACCTCCAAAAAAAACCAATACTCTGTTGTGATTTCAGAACTTCCCATTTTTATAACTATCCTAAAATACCTTACTAATTTATGGATTTATAACTTCATAAGCCTTCCTATGGAATTGGTTGCTTGTTTTCCTGAACTACCATGGCATATTAGCCATGTCTTCCTTGTGAATTTTAGGACTTTTTTAAAAATAAAATTTTATTGAAGTATATCATTTATACATGAACATCCACACACAATAAATGTATGGTAAAATTTGTGAATTTACAAAAAAAGATGTATGTCATCATACATGGCTCCCGTACTTTTCCCCATCACCAAAACCTTGCATTGGGTGTGAAACATTTGTTACAAACTATGAAAGAGCATCATCAAAATATTTCTGCTAACTATAGTCAATATCCTATATTTGGTGTATTTTCCCCCAACCCACCTAATTATTAATACCGTATATTAATATAATATATTTGTTATTGTTCAGGAGAAACCGTTCTCATAATTGTCCTGTTAATCACAGTCCATTATGCACCACTGGATTCCCTGTGTTATACAGTCCCACGCTTTTTACAATCCATTCAAAGTGTACACTCAGTGACTTATTTTCCTCATAGAGTTGTGCTGTCATCACCTTGGTCAATTTTAGAACGTTTTCATTACTCCAAAAGGAAAAGTCACATACCCCTTTATGCCCCCTATTGTTGTCCCTTAGTATTGAAAAAATATCTTCTTGCCATTGCTGCAAACTATTACAATATTACTGTTAACTATCATCCATAAGTTACATTAGTTGTAATTTTCCTGTGTATCACCATATTTTTAGCACTTCGTATAAGAAGAGCATTCTTATATTTATACTATTAATCACAATCTTCATCCACCACTGATATTACTATTACATGTTCCCTGGATTATTCAATGTTCTTTCAATTGACATTTATTTCCTCAGACTGTGTCTTTCAGCCACAATCACATTTCTAAATCGGCAGTGTTAGTTATGCTCATTATGTACTCTCAACTCTATTCATTTCCACACTTTTACAATTAACCTGCATGCATTAAGCATCATCTCCCATTCTCAACCTGCCTTCTATTTCCTAGTAACCTATATGCTGGAGTTTACCTCTGTGAGTTTATGAAACATATTTACTTTGTATTAGTGAGACCATACAATATTTGTCATTTTGTGTCTGGCTTATTTCACTCAGCATACTATCCTTTAGGTTCATCATGTTGTCATATGTATCCTGATTTCATTTCTTCTTACAGCTGAATAGTATTCCATTCTGTGTATATACCACATTTTGTTTATCCATTCATTGGTTGATGGACCCTTGGGCTGGTTTTAGCAATTGTGAATAATGGTGCTATGAACAGCAGTGTGCAAATGTCAATTCGAGCCCTTGCTTTCAGTTCTTCTGAATATATTCCTAGCAATGGGATTGCTGGATCATATGGCAGTTCTATATTCAGTTTCTTGACATACTGCCAAACTGTCTTCCACAGATGCTGCACCATTCTACATTCCCACCAGCAGTGGATATGTGTTCTCTTTCCTCCACATCCTCTCCAACATTTGTTGTCCTCTGATTTTTTAATAACAGGCGTTCTCTAAGGTGTGAAATGGTATTGCATTGTAGTTTTGATCAGCATTTCCCTAATAGCTAGTGATGTTGAGAATTTTTTCCCTGTGTTTTTTTGCCATTTGTATTTCCTCTTTGGAGAAATACCTATTCATGTCTTTTGTCCATCAAAAAAAAATTTTTTTATTGTTGAGTTGTATGATCTCTTTATATAACATGGATATCAAACCCTATTGGATATGTGGTTTCCAAATATTTTTTCCCATTGAGTAGGCTGCCTTTTTACTTTCTTGACAAAGTCTTTTGAAGAACAGAAATTTAATTTAGAGAAGACCCCATTTATCTATTTTTTTCTTTTGTTGCTCGTGTTTTGGGTGTAAGGTTTAAGAAGCTACCACCTGCCAAAAGACCTACACATTCTTCTAGGAGTTTTATGGTTGTAACTTTTATGTTTAGGACTTGATCTATTTTGAGCTATTTTTGTATAAGATGTGAGAAAGGGGTCCTCTTTCTTTTGGATATGGATATTAAGTTCTAGCAGCACCATTTTTTGATAGACTATTCTGGCCCAACTGGGTGGGCGTGACAGCCTTGTCAAAAATCACTTGGCCATCGCTTGATGTGAGGATCTATTTCTGAATTCTTAATTCGGTTCCATTGGTCAAACTGTCTATCTGTATGCCAGTACTGTTTTTTTTTTTTTTTTAAATCACTGTAGCTAAGCAATATAATTTAAAGTCAGGAAGTGAAAGTCCTCCAACTTCATTCTTTTTAAAGCCATTTTTGGCTATTTGGGACCCCTTACCCTTCCAGATAAATTTAATAATTTGCTTTTCCATTTCTGAAAAAAGGCTGTTGGGATTTTTATTGGCATTGTGTTGAATCTGTAAATCAGTTTGGGTAGAATTGACATCTTAATAATATTTATATTCCAGTCCATGAAGCAGAATATTCATTTTGGTCTTCTTTGGTTTCTTTTAGCAATTGTAGTTTTCTGAATACAGGTCTTTTATGTCCTCGGTTAAGTTTATTCCTAAATATTTGATTCCTTTAGTAACTATTATAAATGGATTTTTTTTCTGATTTCCTCCTCATATTACTCATCAGTAGTGTATAGAAATTCCATTGGTTTTGTGTATTAATCTTGTATTCCACCACTTTGCTGAATTCATTTATTCTAGTAGCTTTGTTGTGGTTTTTCAGGATTTTATAAATATAGGATCGTATCATCAGCAAATAGCACAAATTTTTTCTTCTTCCTTTTCCATTTTGGTGTCTTTTATTTCTTTATCTAGCCTAATTGCTCTAGCTAGTACTTCTAGCACAATATTGAATAATAGTTGTGACAGTGGGATTCCTTGTCTTGTTTCTGATCTCAGGGGAAAAGCTTTCAGTTTTTCACCATTAAGTACAATACTAGTTGTAGGATTTTCATACATGCACTTTACCATGTTGAGGAAATTTCCTTCTATTCCTATCTTTTGAATTGTTTTTTTCAAGAAAGGATGCTGTATTTTGTCAAATGGCTCTTCTGCATCATTCGAGAGGATCATGTCATTTTTCTTCAAATTTTTAATGTGGTTTATTATACTAATTGATTTCCTTGTGTTGAAAAAACCCTTGCATACCTAGATAAAACCCACTTGATCATGGCGTATAATTCTTTTAATGTGCTTTTGGATTCAGTCTGCAAGTATTTTGTTGAGGATTTTTGCATCAAAATTCATTATAGACATTATTTTGTAATTTCTTTTTTTGCATTATCTTTATCTGTGTTTGGTATTAGGGTAATGTTGTCTTCATAGAATGAATTTGGTAGCATTCTTTCCTGTTTAGTTTTTTGGAAGAGCTTGAGCAAGACTGTTATTAGATCGTCTTTGAATGATTGGAAGAATTCACCTGTGAAGCCTTTTGGTCTTGGGCTTTTCATCTTTGGGAATTTTTTTTTTTTAATGACTTTTTCAGTGTCTGCTTGTGATTGCTTTTTTGAGGTCTTCTATTTCTTCTAAGGTCAGTGTAGGTTGTTAATGTTTTTCTAGGAATTTGTCCATCTTATCTACAGTGTCTAGTTTTTTGGTGAACAATTGTTCATACTATCCTCTAATGATCTCTCTAATTTCTATGGAGTCAGTGATAATGTCTCACCTGTCATTTCTGATTTTATGATTAGCGTCTTCTCTCTTTTTTTGTTAGTGTAGCTAAGGGTTTCTCTATTTTTTTATCTTCTCAAAGAACCAACTTTTGGTTTTGTAGATTCTCTTTGTTGTTTTTTTGTTCTCAATTTCATTTATCCCTGCTCTGATCTTTATTATTTCTTTCCTTCAGCTTGGTTTGGGATTAAGTTTGCTGTTCTTTTTCTAGTTCCTTCAGGTGTGCAGTTAGGACTTCAATTTTCGCTCTTTCTTCTTCTTTTTTTAATGTAAGCATTAAGGACTATAAATTTCCCCCTCAGCACTTGTCTTTGCAGTGTCTCATAGATTTTGATATGTTGTGTTCTCATTTTCATTCGTCTAAAGATATTTACTGAATTCTCTTGCAATGTCTTCTTTGATTCACTGATTATTTAGATTGTGTTGTTTAACCTCCATATGTCTATGAATTTTCCCTTTTTCCATCCATTGTTGATTTCCAGTTTCATTCCATGATGATCTGAGAGAGTTTTCTGTATAATTCCAATCTTTTAGACCTGTCTTGTCTCCAGTATATGGTCTCCCCTGGAGAAAGATCCATGAGCACTTGAGAAGTATACATAACCTCCTGTTTTGGGGAGTAATGCTCTATAAATGTCTGTTAGGTCTAGTTCATTTATTATATTGTTCAAGTTCTCTGTTTCCTTATTTATCATCTTTCCAGATGTTCTATTCAGAGCTGAGAGTGGTGTATTGAAGTCTCCAAATATTATTTCAGAGATGTCTATATTTCTTCAGTTTTGCCAATGTGTGCCTCATGTATTTTGGGGCACCCAGAATAGGTGCATAGATATTTATGATTGTTATTTCTTCTTGGTGAATTACCCCTTTTATTAATATATAATGACCCTCTTCATCCCATATCACAGTTTTGCATTTAAAATCTATTTTTTCCGGAATTAATATCACTACTCCAGATCTTTTTTGGTTGCTATTTGAGTGGAATATCTTTTTCCAACAGCACTTTCAACTTGGTTGTGTACTTACATCTGAGGTGAATCTCTTGTAGACAGCACATATATGGCTCATTTCTTTTTTATCCATTCTATCAGTCTATGTCTTTTGATTGGGGAGTTTGATCCATTAACATTCAATGTTATTACTCTAAAGCAGGGGATCTTAACCTTTTTGTTCCATGGACCCCTTTGCCAGTCAAGTGAAAACCACAAACCCCTTACTAAGTCCACACTATATTGTGTATTGTTTAATATAACACCCACACCAACACGTCCCCACAAGAATAATGTATTTTGTTGAATTTTCAATTCAAGGTCACAGACCCCCTGAAATCTTTCCATGGGCCCCTTGGAGATTCATGGACCCTTGCTTAAGAACCCCTGCTATCAAAGCATTACATACTTCATCCCTTTTATCCTTTGGCTCTCTGTTGTCATATAATACTATTGTCTAATTTTTTACCCTTTAATTTATCCTTCCGAATAATTGTCATTTCTATACTTTTCTCCATCTCTCACCCTTGTTTTTTCCTTTCAGACTGTAGCACTCCCTTTCTTATCTCTTCTAAATCTGGTCTTTGGTAACATACTATCAGTTTTTGTTTGTCTGTGAAGATTTTAAACTCACCCACATTTTTGAAGGACAGTTTTTCTGGAAAAAGAATTCTTGGCTGGCATTTTTATCTTTCATTTTCTTAAATACATCATACCACTTTCTTCTTGCCTCCTTGGTTTCTGATGAGAAACTGGCACTTAATCTTATTGAGGTTCTCTTTTATGTGATGCTTTGCTTTTATCTTGCTTCTTTCAGAATCCTATTTTTTTTTCTGATTTTGTCATTCTGAATAGTAGGTTTCTCAGTAGGTCTATTCAGGTTTATTCCTTTTGTGGTGCATTGTCCTTGGATGTTGATATTTATGTCTTTCATAAGAGTTGGGAAGTTTTGGTTATTATTTCCTCAACCATTCTTTCTGCCCCTTTCCCATTTTCTTCCACTTCTGGCACACATTTGTGTTTTGCATTGTCATTCAATTCTCTAAAACTTGTTCAATTTTTTCCCATTATTTTCTCTTTTTGTTCTCCTGTCTTTTCAAATTCAAATGTTCTGTCCTCAATATTATTAATTCTTTGATTGTTTCAAATCTCCTTTTATATTCCTCTGATGCATTTTAAATCTCATCTATTGTGTCTTTCACTGCCATTAGCTGTATTACTTTTCTTTTTAGGCTTTTAAGTTGTTCTTTATGCTCACCAGTGTCTTTTTTTAAAAAATTAATTTATTTATTTCTCCCCCCACCTCATTGTTTTTGTGCTCGCTGTCTGCTGTGTTCTTCTGTGTCTGCTTGTCTTGTCTATAGGTGGCACCGGGAACCAATCCTGGGACCTTCTGGAGTGGCAGAGAGGTGCTCAATCTCTTGTGCCACCTCAGCTCCCTGGTTGCCTGTGTCTCCATTTTCTCCTCTTTGTCTCTTTTTGTTGCATCATCTTGCTGTTCCAGCTCTCTGCATGGGCCAGCACTCCACATGGGCCAGGACTCTGTGTGGGCCAGCTTGACTTTCACCAGGAGACCCCAGGAATCGAACCTTGGACTTCCCATATGGTAGATGGGAGCCAAATTGCTTGAGCCACATCTGTTTCCCACCAGTGTCTTCTTAATATCTTTTATCTCTTTAGTCATATTTTTCTCCAATTCTTTGAATTGATTTAGGAGATTTGTGTAATTATCATTGATTAGTTGTCTTAAATCCTGTCTAATCAGGACATTTGATTTTTTCCTTTGGCCTGGTTGTCTCTTCCTGTTACCTAATATGGCTTGTAGTTTTTTGCTGATTACTAGGCATCTGAATATGTTAGTGAAGTTTCTCTGATGGGCACTTTCCCTTTCTTACCTAGTTGGTTTTTTCCTATGGCTCTTCTTTGACTTTTTGGTTCAGCTTATCCTGAGTTTTTAAAATTACCCAGCTTAAGTTATCAAAATTGGGCCAGGGACTCACTAATTGGGCACAGATTTTCTCCTAGGGGTTGGGACTAGCAGTTTTTCTCTTTGCAGTTTCCTGGCCAGCCAGCAGATGACACTCATTCCATCTTTTAAAAGCTAACCTTTCCACGGAGGTGTTTCTTTTAATCTCCACTTGCCTGTGATTCTGTTCAGGCTAGAGCCGAGATTCAAAATGGGCGGTGCTGGCTGAATTCACTGAAGAGAAACCAGTCTCTGATGTACCCTTCCTCTCCTCAGGGAGGAAGATGTCTGTTCCCCTCTTAGTCGGCTGCAGTGTGCCAGGGGTTTTATACAGGCTGCATGTTTTGAGGGTGCGAGATGGATGCCTTTCACAGCCACCATGGGCATTTAGTAATTCACAGTAGTTGTTTTGAGTTCTTGGTCTCTGTCCTTCACTCTCCTGGGGGTTGCACTGCACTGTCCTGGTCTGCTGACCCCCAAAACAGATTCCCTTGAATGGATATTGGCTCTTTCTCCATTGCTTTTGTGAGGGAGTTGAGACCTGCCTGCCTACTCCAATGCCATCTTCCCAGAACTATGAATTTTAGCACTTTTGAACTTGCAAAATAAATATTTATGAATAGTTTTATCTCCCCTGTGCTTGAATACACAACTAAATTTTTTACCACTTTTCTATCCTTGATTACACCTAGCTGAGTACCTTCACAATATGGAGCTCAGTAAATATCTTTAAAAAAAAAATAAAACACCTGTAACACTTTTAAAAATGAACTCAACATTTCTTTTTGTAACAATAAAAGTATGATAAATATTTGGTCAAATGTCTCTAGTTCACCTAAATCCAATCTGATACTAGACAGATTGAATGCTAATTGAGGGGGTTAATCACCAGCAATAAACATTCCAACACTGAAAAACACTGAAAATATTTGATGAGTGAATTTTTGAATATTTACTTTTCACTTACATAGATCCCTATTTTGATATATATATTTCTGACCTAGAGTCTTGGTGGGTTTCTTCATTAAAAAATCATTTTATGCTTCCAAAAGTATTTCTACATTGTTTATAATACATAAATAATAATTTCACTATGTATTAACATTGAATTTTCATTCATTTATTCTTTATCAAGCATTGATAGAATTATATGGTCCAAAATTTCAAGCAGAAAAATAATTTCTTTTGGAAGGTTGTACATTTTTGCAAGTCTTTAAAGTATTGAAAAATTTAATGTCTTGCATTTATGAAGAATTATTGTGATTTACTTATTGGTCCCTAAACCTAAGGGTATAATCACCAACCCTTTTCGGACTGCCTTGTTATCTTAACATGTTTAATTTGTGGAGGAGTAATATAATTTGGATCCCAATTGTATTCAGGTGATAACAGCTTAGAGGGTTTTTTGAGAAAAAAATATTTGTTTAAGTGGTGTTCATATATGCTATTAAATTTTCTTTTGGTGTCATGAATATATGCTTTTTTATATTCTTTAATGAAATTTAAAACCTTTTCAGGTGTGCCACCAAAAATTGCCCTATGGTAATAGAAATCTCCCTCTCCAATGGGGATGAAAGCTGCTAATCCAGATCTTCTCTCATATGGGAAATTTTTATCATTTTTAAAATACCACCATCCATGGAGTTGAACTACAGAATCACCCAGGGTTTCTACTCCAAAGTCAGCCATGAAGATCTGGTTTACATCCATAATGAAGAGAAAGTTGACTTCATACCAGATGTGAGTTAACAGGAATTCATGTAAGTTGTCCATGAAGCTGAAATTCAAGTCTTGCAGAACATATCTTTGGAATATTGAAAGTAGTTTAAATGTTCGAAGAGGGCCTAGCTCTATATGAGGTAGCCTTGAGAAGTCATCCGTCATGATGTAAAATATAACATTATAGCCAATCATAAAGTACTTATTGGCAGATTGTATGAACTGTTTCAGGTACTTATCTGTAAACCTATGAAATATGACAAAAAAAGGAAAAACCTTATTTTTCTAAAAAATGATCAGGAGAATGCATGCCATTTAAACAAGCTCCCTAATATATGTGTCACTCTTGCTAAAGAACTACCAGTAGGTAGGTGTAGAGAAGATGGGTCCATAGCTTTAATTGCATTGGTTAGTGAAAGAGAATGTAGTGAGCTAGAGGGCCTGAGAAGAGGTGCAGAGTTTTGGAACACCTATTATGAAGAAAGGGAAAGAGAGCTAAATGGATATTACTGAAAAGTTTAGCAAGTAGTGTTAAGGGCCCAGTCAAGTTTGAGAAAATAACCGCTGTAGTATTATACAGTACAGCTATAAATAATGAGTAGCTGTTTGGATGTAGAAAATCCATGGGTGCTTATCCACATTCTTCCAAAATAAAAAGGGAAATATTAGCAGCACCTACTTTCCAGTAGCAAATACAGCCAAGCCTATGGTAATATTCAGACTTTTGTAATATCTTTCCAGGACCTTTCTATTGTAAGTTCCTTCCCATATGACTGGAGCAAGCCAGGAAGTTGTAGTTATAACATCAGGACGTTTTCTGTTGAACAAACAAAACAGAAATTAAGCAGGTACCACTTTACTATAACAGCAGAAGTTGTTGCCCAACTGGTAATAGCTAACATTTATAGTGTAAAATTACTATGTGCCAGGCACTGTACATAAGTGCTTTAAATAACTGATCTAATCCTTATAGTGAACTATAAGGCAAGTACTAATCTTATCCTTGTTTTTCATATGAAAAAACTTAAGCACAGATTGGTTGAATAAATTGCTTAGTATCACACAACTAATGAGAATCAGGATTCAAGACCCATCCATTTAGGCTTCACTGTCTATGCCTTAATCATTATGCCATACTGCCTTTTTGTTGTTGTTGTTACATATCCCCCCTTTCTGCTTGCTCTTGCGGTGTGTTCATTTTTTTGTGTTCTTCTATGTCTGCTTTATCTCCCCCCGTTGTGGCGACGCGCCAAGTCAGCTCACCGCGCAGGCGGCTTGCCCCGCTCGCGGATGGCTCTGCTCCGTTTGCGGGTGACTCTGCTCTGTTCGCGGGCGACTTGCCCTGCCCATGGCGGCTTTGCCCTGCCCGTGGCGGCTTTTTGCCCTGCGCACGGCAGCTCTGCCCCACCCACGGTGGCTTGCTTTCTCAAGACGGCCTGCCCACTCGGAGAGGTCCCCTGGAACCGAACCCGGGGCCTCCCAAGTGGTGAACCGGGGCCCTATCCACTGGGCTACAGCCGGCCCCCCATACTGCCTTTTGAGCCCAGGGATTACTTTCTTTGAACTCTTACTGCAGCTTAAACTTAGGTAACCCAGTGTCTCATCATTCCTTTGATTATTGCCTGAAGCAAAAATTATTGGCACAGTACCCTGTCTCCTGTATGTGTTCCTTTTTTTTTCTCCTCCTCTTTTTTCTTTCTGTCCCTCCTCTCTTCCTAGAAGATCTAGAGTATACCCTTTTCACCTTCTCCCTAATGCTTTGGGCCCATCAGTGCAATCTGGAGAAAAAAGGATCAGTCCAAGAGGAGAAAAGGTATTAGATTTGGTTTTAATAATAACAAATGACTGTAGAAGTAGAAGAATTAGTAATAATACTAAACTACTAAGGCAAATTAAGACCTTATTTTGGAAGGAATCAAATACAAAGTTAGAGGCCATTTTGCTATTGGTGACTGCAAATTTTAATTACAAATCCAAGCCCAGACAGGAGTAGAAATTGGCAACCCTTAATAATATATTAATAATAGTCAAAATAATAATATAATAACAAATCCTCAAAAGTGCCCCCTTTTACTATTTTAGGAAGTTTTAAATTTACACACTTATTTTTAAACCCTCCCTATACTTAGAATTTATAGTCATATGCTTCTATTTGACTCACAGGTCTCAAATTCCATCCTTGTCACACAGATGACACTTAAAAATTATGTATGTTATAGATTCAAATTAATATCTGAGAAGGTGAAAGGGTTTGAGTATTTTTCCTTTTTGCTCAATGGCCCATAATAAATATTTGTTGCCATAATGGAAGAAATACTGGAAGAAGAAATCCAGGAAGAAAAAGAATCTCTGAAAGCAGAAGGCAATTAAAAACTTGTGTTAAAATTTTTTTAATAAAAGAAGATAAAACAGAAGAGAAAGAAGTAGGGGAAGAGACTAAGAGATATTTGTTTTATAATTTATATATGAAGCTCTTCGCTTGGAAAGTAAATGCTATCCAGAGGGCATCCTTTGCAAAGGAGACTCTCAGTAATCAAATCTACAAGATGATGTGTTCTCTGGATATAAGCCAGACACTTTCTCTTATCCACCATTGTTGCTTTTTTAGTGAGTATATCTACAAAGTTGCCCCAGCTACAGGGATGGAGATTACGCATATGCTCAATAACGTGCATTTACTAAGATTGAACATAGCCAGGGCTGATTTCCCAACCTGCCAATAGCAAGGGCCAACTCTGAGCCCACAATATGTTCCCATTCTTCAGGGGAAACAGCCAGCCATCTGATGACTAGTTGTTTATATTAGATTCTATCATGAGGGGGACAGCTGTTTTTCCTCAGAGAGAAAATTCCGTATTCTGGGTACAGATTTGCTTTCCCTGCCTACAAATCTGCCAGTTTTGGCACCTTGCAGAGCATCTTCTTTATTGCCTTGGTATCACATGTAACATTGCCTCCAATCAAGGTACTTATTTTATGGTGAAAGTACTGTAGCAATTGGTTCACTTCCACATAGTCTCTAGTCATACTGTGTGCCCCACTGTCCAGGGGCAACTGGCCTGATAGAAAGTGGAATGGCCTTCAGGAGTCTCAATTTCGATACTAATTCAGAGATAATACCCTGATTGGTTGAGACACTGTCCTATAGTGCCCCATACATGCTTTGAATCAATGGCCAAAACAAGAATTTCTGTCAAATATAAAATATACAGTCCATAAAACAAGAGTGGCCTTTCTCACTATTATATATAACTCCTCACTTATGGAATATTTGCTTGCCATTCTTGTAACCATGGGTTCAGTGGGCTTGGAGTTCTTCCAGGGAATGAAGTCCTGGTTCTATGAAACTGATAGATGGTCATTTGGGATTCCTCATATTGCTAAACTAACAGGCAGAAAATGGTGCTATTGTATTGGCTAGGGTGACTGATGCTCATCACCAAGGGATATTAAGTTGCTGTTACATAATGGTGTCAAGGAAGACTGTATATAGAACCCAAAGGACTCCCTGGGGAGCCCCTTTGTTCTTCCATTTCCAGTAGTAATGGTCAATGGGACATTGTGGCAACTCAATAAGGCAGGATCACTAAATGACTCAGACTCTTTAAGAATGAGAGTTTAGGTCACCTATTAGATAAGAACTCTGGCCATTGAAGGGGTTAGCAAAGGATAAGAAAACCATGAAATAGTCATTATTAACTACCTCTTATTATTATCAACCTGAACAGCCACAGAGTTGGGTGATTTTTTATGTTAATTACTTTCTCCCCTTTCTCTGCCACATTATATGAAGAGTACTGTACAATTTAGGTTCCAAGTAGGACTATGACTGAATTGATGTTACCTCATCATGGTAAAATAGCTGATGATACTTTGTGTTTCTATTATTTTGGGAACACATGTTTCTTTATCTAAGTGAGGGTTAAGAAATGATGCTGCCAAACTCTTCAATAAACTCACTACCCCACCCCCCCAACCCCGACATGGGATATGACTCCTAGGGATGAGCCTCCCTGGCAGGCACAGAGGGATTATTACCAAGCATTAAATCAATGATGCATTTGTAAAAAGACCTTGACCAAAAGGGGGAAATATTAAATAAAACAGAGTTTATTTGAAATCTAAGAGATTTCAAAGTGAGTTGGAAGGTCATTCTAAAAGTTATGCTTATGCAGGAATTAGGTAGATCTCACAAACTGCCACAGTAAAGAAAGCCTCAAACAAAAGTGCTTACAAGGTCTCTAGGGATGTATGGACATCATAGGCAAGCCACAGGACCTCATGAAATCAACAACCCCTTGGCAGGCCTTGTCTGGGAATATATGAAAATCTATTTTCCTAACAAAACATAGTTATACTCATTTATAATTCTCCTAATCATGACTCTTCTACTCATTTTATTTTGAACCTACAATTTTCAGTGTATCTGTTAAATATATTTCTCAGAGACTTAAAACCTTCTATGCTGGTGGATCCCTGAAACCCAGCAGATATGCAGCCAACTCCTATTCTCCAGTTCTTGGGGCTTTCCCTGGACAACTAACAAAGCCATGATGATGGACCAGTCTCACTCCCCAAACAAGGAGTATCTTTAAATGCAAGCAAAACAATTCCTTTCCTCTGCCCCATAATATCTACATCCCTTTTCAGTCTGAAGCAGTCAGAGTGGACATCATCCCAAATCCCTCAAGATTAAAGAATGAACAAAAATAAGGGGGAATTGTAACCACAGACCAAAGAAGAGTTATTGTTATTGTAGTTATTATTTTGTGTTAATGCAGTAACTTGTAACATTGATATAAAAATTAAAAAAAAACAAAAACAAAATAAAGAAACAATGATGAGTGGCAAAAGGGAAGGACGGTGCTAGTTATTCTCCATTTACCTTCCCCTGCCCTTTGATGCTTAGGGTGGCCAGAGCTTCCTACAGTTGCAAATCCCTGGGTGCCTTCATATCTCTTGTTGGGTCTCTTAATCCTGCCCAAATCTCTGAAACCATCCCTTCAAGTAAAGTCACTTCATCTTGCTTGAGTTGTTTTTCTTATAGTCTGGCAGTTTCAGTATCTAAGAAGGTAAGAAAACACCTCATTTGGCCTAAGCAGATGGTGTTCAGAAGGAAAAGTGACCTGTTCAAGAAGTATAATGTTTACAATAAAAATTTCCAGAAAAAGGGTATGCAGATGAAATACTAAAGCTGCATAGAACTTTAGAGTATCATAGGTGTGATATAGAAAGAAGCATAATGATGAAGGAAGGAAATAATATATTTGGCCTATGATATCCACATTCTTAACAGAGGGATAATAGGTATTGAAATAAATTAGAAATTTCAATGCTAGAAGCTAAGATTTGATGAGATGTGACTCATGATAACATGTATGGAAGTGTATAAGTTTTTCAAAAGTATATTTGGAGAAAAAGGGTAGGAGACTTTTCCTGTAAGTCAAAGCTATATTGTGCTATATCTAGATCTATGAAACTGAGTATGAGTTTAAAAGGAAAAAGAAACACAAGTGACATAGTGGAAATAAATCATAAACTGATAGAGAATCATGATAGAAGAGTACTAGAAAATTTCTTTTATCTAGAGTTTATGTTATCCGTGTTTAAAAAAATCTTTAAAGGGGCCGGGTGTAGCCCAGTGGCTAGGGTGCCAGTACACCACATGGGAGGCCCTGGGTTCGGTTCCCGGGGACCTCTCCAAGCGGGCAGACCGCCTGAGAAGGCAGAGCCACCGTGGGCAGGGCAAAAAGCCGCCACGGGCAGGGCAAAAAGCCACCACGGGCAGGGCGAGCCACCTGCAAATGGAGCAAAGCCGCCTGTGAATGGAAGCAGAGCCGTCCACAAGCGGGGCAAGCCGCCTGTGCAGTGAGCTGACTCGGCACATCCCCACAGCAGGGGGAGACAAAGCAGACATAAAAGAACACAAAAAATGAAAACACAGCAAGAACAAGCAGAAAGGGGAGGGATATGTAACAAAAAAGTAAAATAAACAAAATAAAATAAAATAAAATAAAATAAAGTAAAATATAAAATAAAATGTGATATTAAAAAAAATGAAGAAGAAGAATGCAAAAATCAACATAGCAAGAACAAGCAGAAAGGGGGGGATATATAATAAAAAAAATTTTTTTAAATCTTAAAAATTTTTTTTATCCACAGACTTAATTTTACATAAACTCATAAATGTCATTATCACATGCTTTTTTTGTGCAGTCATACTCACTTTTCCCCCTTTTTGTTTAGCTCTTTTTCATACTCCTGTTCCATCAGCATACCATTTCTCCTCCTGTCTTCCTGGTTGGGTCCCCATTTTAGCAAACTAATTTGTTCCCTTTAAAATCTAGTTTAAAACTACACCCTTTCTTTTTTCTCAATATTTATATAATCTATAGATGACATATGTACAATATCCACTTATACATATATCCATCTAGACGTTTTATCTTGTTTTACAATAATAAGATAATACACACTTTTCTGCATCTTGCTTTTCTCACTCAAAAATACCTTGTGGAAGGTATTTTTTTTGTGATTCCAGTTTATCAGGAATAGTTCTTATTTATACTTTTTATTAGAGAAAATGTGGGTTTACAGAACAATCATGCATAAAATACAGGATTCCTATATACCACCCTTTTATTAACACCTTGCATTGGTGTAGAACATTTGTTACATTTGAAGTTAGCACATTTTTATAATTGTATTATTAGCTATAGTCCATAGTTTAACTTAGGGATCACTGTTTGTGAAGTGTACTTCCATGGATTTTTAAAAAAATTTATTCTATTACCATATATATGATCTAAATTTACCCTTTCAATCACATTCATATATATATATATTTCAGTGCTGTTGATTAAGTTCACAGTGTTGTGTTATCCTCACCACCATCCATTATCAAAGCATTCCATCCTTCCAAATAGAGACACTGTACATTTTATTTTAATATTTATTTTGATTTTTTCTGAGGTACCAGGGCCAGGGATTGATCATGGGATCTCATGTGTGGGAAGCCAGTGCTCAACCACTGAGCCACATCGGCTCCCTGAGTTGGTTTGCTTGTTTTTTTTTGTTTTTTTGTTTTTTTTTTTGGAGGCACCAGGAACCCAACCCGGGACCTCCCATGTGGGAAGCAGGAACTCAACTGCTTGAGCCATATCCACTCCTGTAAATTTTAAGCCTCAACTTCCCATTCCCTGTCCCCACTCTGGTAACCTATATTCTAGATTCTGCCTCTATGAGTTTGCTTATTCTAATTGTTTCAAATCAGTGAGATCATGGAATATTTGTCCTTTTGTGTCTTGCTTATTTTACTCAATATAAGGTCTTCAGGGTTCATTCATGTTGTAGCATGCATCGGGACTTCATTCCTTTTTATGACTGAATAATATTCCATTGTGTCTATATACCACCTTTTATTTATCCATTCATTGGCTGATGTACATTTGGGTTGCTTCCATCTTTTAGCCATTGTAAATAATGCCTCTATGGTTGTCAGTGTGCAAATAACTCTTTGAGTCCTTGCTTTCAATTCTTTTGGGTATTGGCAGATCACATGGTAGTTCTATACTGAGGAAATGCCAAACTGTCTTCCACAACAGATCCATTTTACATTGCCACCAAAATGAAATGAGTGTTCCTACTTCTCCACGTTTTCTGCAACATTTATTTTCCATTTTTTAAAAAGTGGCCATTCT
>PVKH010014002.1:0-16647 GCA_004027955.1 Chaetophractus vellerosus
CATAAAATGTACAAAGTATGCAATTCAGTGGCATTCAGTACATTCACAGTGTGCAACCATCACCTGTCTACATCTGGACATTTTCATCACCCCATAAGGAAACCCCTTACCCATTAAGCAGCCACATCCCATTCTCCCCTTGCACTAATCTGCTGTCTCTATGGACTTGCCTATTCTGGACATGTCACATAATGTACAATTTGTGGTCCTTTTGACTGGCTTCTCAGCATAATGTTTTCGAGGGCCATCGATGTTGTAGCATGTATCAGAACTTCATTCCTTTTTGTGGCTAAATGACATGATATTGTTCGGACACATCACACTCTCTTTAACCGTTCATCAGCTGATGGGCCTTTGGGTTGTTTCCATCTTTTGGCTATTGTGACTAGAGCTGCTATGAATGATGAACATTTTTTTATTCGTGTTTTTGCCTCTTTACTGTCTGCTTTATTATTCCATTTTGAGTACTCTTTGGAATTTTCTTTTTTTCTCTTTTGAGTCCAAGTTCCATAGATCCTATTTCTCCAGGGTCTGTCTTTGGAGGGTGGTGGGACAGTGTGTGATGGGAACTCTGGTTGACAAGGAAAGGAGGGGCAGATTTGGTCTTGTTAAGATATTTTAATTAATTAATTAATTATTTATTTATTTTACCAGGAGGTCCCGGGGATCGAACCCAGGTCCCTCCAGGTCCCTCCATATGGGAGACGGACACCCAACCATTTGAGCCACATCCACCCCCCAAGAAAGATATTTTAAAGTTCACAAAAGTCTTGACTGTAGGCTGGAACTATGCAGGCGTTTGATGCATATTTAGTAGCTCATTTTGGGGGGAGGTTGTAAAGTGAACCCACTTGTCTCATCAATTGAATGCTCAGCCTTAGGATTTTAGGAGGGAAATGAAGAAAGAAGGGAAAAGATCTAAGGTGTTGGAAATGGGGGGACATCTGTCAGATCCATGCCAGTCATTTGTTAAATGAGACTCTTTGGTGTTTTTTTTTTTTTTTAATTTTTTAAAATTCTGTGTGCACAGAACTTCCAATGAGTAAATATGTATTAGTTTCGTTTGGCAGTGTAAGGAGACATTATTCAGAGAGAAACCCCATTTAACAGAAAGCTCTGTCCAGTTAGAGGAGACCCGAATGAAGAATACATGCAGTTTTGAAATGCTTGTGGAATGAGTCTGGGCTGGGGGGAGCAATTCATAACATTAGTAGTCTCCTTAATAGAAACCGCTGCAGCCCTCCGTCTATCAGCCACTCCCTGAACCAGTTTCACCCAGTTAACCCCGGGGTCCTGAGTTGCTATTTGACGTGATGCAGAAATTCCTTTCAATTTACATTTTACCCTGCCTTGTAAATAATTCTCCAAAAGATCTTCTGTTTTCGGATATTTTAGTCTCCTAGGGCTGCTGTAAGAAATGACCACAAACTGGGTGCCATAAAGCAACAGAAACTTACTCTGTTACAGTTCTGGAAGCCGGAAGTCCCAAATCAAGGAGTGTGAGGCCACCCTCCCTCCGCAGGCTCTAGGGCCTTCCTGGCCTTCTAGCTGCTGGTGGCCCCGGGGCTCCTGGGCTGTGGCCACGTCCCTCCTTTGCTTACCCGGACCCCAGTGGGTTTAGGGCCCCCCACGTCTGAACTAATTATATCTACACAGACCCTTTTTCCAAACCAGGTCAGGCCCTGAGGGTCCAGGTGAACATGAATTTTTGGAGACCCCGATTCAACCACCACAGGGAGGAATAGAGAGAAACGTGGTAAAACAATAGTAAAATGACTGAAGCCCACCTTCTTTATTGCTTGTCAAGCCTAGCTTATTACTGGATGAGGGAGCAGCCTTTTGTTCTCCATCATTCTGCCCCCTACTTAGAGATCTGTTTTCCAAAGGGTGGCCGTTGGTCTGGCAGGGTACCAGCCGGTCATTGGTTTGGACACAAAGATAGTCCACTTTCTTTTCCTGCCCAGATCCCCTGGAAAATCATGTTCCCAAGCTCTAGCCATGCTCTTTGCAACGTGGGAATGAGGAGAGGGTCACGTGCTGGGGAAACCCTCTCCCCAGGAGGCCCAGAGGCCAGGGCATCCCTTTCTCCTTCACCTTCCCAGAAGTGGGGAAGGAGAAAATGCTAGCTAGTGTTAGTCAGCCAAAGGGGTGCTGATGCGAAATACCAGAAATCTGTTGGCTTTCATAAAGGGTATTTATTTGAGGTAGAAGCTTACCAGGCCATAAAGCATAAGTTACTTCCCTCACCGAGTTCCCTTGCCACATGTTTGAGCAAGATGGCTGCCGACGTCTGCCAGGCTTCAGGCTTCCTGGGTTCCTCTCTTCCTGGAGCTTGCCTTTCTCTGGGCTCACCTGCTCTGCTGTCTTCACAAGGCCAGCTGTAGACCATCAGGTGAACAGCTCTGTCTCTTTCCCCAGGGCTTGATTCTCTCTGGGCTTAGGTGCTCTGCATTCTCTCCAGCTCAAAAACTCCAGTCTCCCTTCTCTGCAGTGCAGTTTCTCTGTGAGTCCCACCTACAAAGGGGGCCGGATGGAAGTCCTACTGACGTGGCCCAATCAAAACCTTAATCATTATTTAATCAAGTAAAAGTGAAACCTCTGAATCTAATATAATCCAATATGCCCGGAGAGACAGACCAGTTTACAAACATAATCCAATATCTATTGTTGGAATTCATAAACAATATCAAACTGCTACACACCTCCTCACACCTGAGCATACTACCTCACCCCACCCTGTGAGGTGGCTAAGGCCCCCCACAACATTCGAGGCCCCACGATCTGGTAGGCAGACCAGCAAATCAAATAATACCAGAGAGAAAGCAGGGAGGTGGGTGATGAGTGTGGCCGAGGAGGACTAGGCTTCCATCTGCTTTTGTTTATTTCCATCACCACTTGATGAAGTTCTGGATCCTTCTGGCTCAGAGTTAGCACTGAATCAGCTTTGGGAAGCTCTTTCTAAGAAAGCAAGCCTTGGCTAAGTGGAGTGGGGAGAGGGAAAAAGGACCAGCCAAGGGCAACATGCAATGTAAACCCTAAGGTTTTTTGTTGTTGTTGTTGTTGTTCATTTGTTTTTTGCTTCTCCCCCCCATTTGCTCATTGTTGTTGTTGTTTTAAGAGTTACTTATTTATCCCCGCCTGCTCCCTGGTTTTTGCGCTTGCTGTCTGCTTGTTGCCTGCTTGTCTTCTTTTTAGGAGGCACCAGGAACCGAACCTGGGACCTTCCATGTGGGAGGTGGGTGCCCAACTGCCTGAGCCAATCCACTCCCCTAATCACTAAATTTTACAGTGGCCATTTCCCCAGTAAGGGATGGAGTAATTTGTATTTTATAGAGTCCAGCACACTATTAATATAAAACGAGGACCATTGGACGCCACTGGATGTCCACAAGGTGTGCACAAGGTAACTAGAGGAAACATGGATGAGGAAGATAGAATTTTTAGGAGGTGTTAGTACAGTGGCTGGCAGGAGCCTGGCTAGGGTTTGGAGATAACCCACTGCCTTAAATCATCTTAAATCGTAGCTTCCTAGTTCCACAGTTGGCTCCGATAGGTCACACAGCATCCTGGCTACCAAGACCAAACCTACCTGCCAGGGAAGTAGATTTGAACCAAGAATACAGTTTATGGAATCTAGTAAGGGGCAGTTAATTTTTTTTTTTTTTCCATCTGAGTCTTTTGCTGGGGTTATTACACCAGCCTCATAAGGCATCCTCCTTGCTTGTCTCTGGCATGAGGCACAGAGTGAGTAGTTAGGAACCCAGGCCTCGGATTCAAATCCAAGTTCCTTAACTTCCTCGCAGTGATGTGCCTCAGTTTCTGCATCTGTAAAATGGGGTGAATAATGTTGACAGCGAACTTAGCACTGGGCCTGGCCCTTAGAACGTGCTTAGTAAATGTTAGCTGGTGATATTGCCTGGATTCGGGGCGGGGGGTGCAGGGAGGCACAGACGGTGTTTCTGTAAGGGACTCTGGGCTTGAGAGCTGCTTCCTAATTGTCTTGGGGCCTCCAGTTCTGAAATGATATAACGAGAGGAAGGAGTTGGCGGTCCATGTGAAGTGTGTGTTATCGGCAGCTTCCGTTTGCCCACTCTTTGCCTTTCTCTTTTTTGAGGCATGATTATTAAGAACTGACTGTCTTTACTTCCTTAAATACAGAAGTGAGCTTTTGAGAGTCCTCAAAAGAAATCAACCCCCCAAACAATTCTAAATACACTTTCTCTCCTGATATGTAGTGGGAGAGACCTTCGAGAAACAATCCTACTTCCAGACTTTTCTTTGACGAATTGTGTCTTTCCAGTGGCTCCTAACCCTTGCAGTTTAGATGAATTGCTAGGAATTTCACTCACGAAAGCTTGATAAGCATTTTTATCAACCCTGCCCCCTTCTTCATAGGCTTCCTACTGGCCAGAGAGTGGCCTCTAAGGGGTCAGACACAGAGCAGTCCAGACCAGGTAGCTTTCCAGAAGCTCAGAGCTTTAGGGGTCGAGTGAGGTGAGGAAGTTATTCTTCTGCTTACTACTTTTATTGTTAATCTTGAGTGGATTGTGAAAAATATAAGAGAGGAGGAAGGAAATCCGGAATAGATATGTTTGAGGAAAGAGCCAGTCTGCTGGGAGTTTTCCCCGTAGCATCAGTGGGTATATAAATTTTAGACAACTTTAAAATCCCCTCAGTAAAACTGACATCCTGCTTATTCACTCCCACTGATTCCCTGCTAGATGCCTCCTGAGTTTTATTTACCAGGCCTCCTCCACTAGGCATTCTGCATGCCTGGAAAGCCCAAGCTAAGACCTCCCTGCGGGGGCTCTCTGTCCCCACCCGTACGTTTTGTTGCCAGTGGCCTGGGCACGAATGACGTGGCAGAGGCCATCCCCCAATTCTACAGCTAATGGCCTTATTCTGGGGAATCCGATCCCTTCACAGGTTAGTCATCCCGGGGGTGGACAAAACTTTCCATTTTATAGATGAAAACACTGAGCAGGTACATGTATGCATAGTTGGTGTCCATTGGAAAGCCACCCTGTGCCTTAGCTTGTGTCACTCCAGCTGCGCCATCCGCGCAGGGGTTGCACCCTAAGGGCCTTAAAAGACTTTTTTTTTTTTAAATGAGTCTCAATCTGGATTTCCGGAAATAATTTTCTGCAGGAATGAGCCGCTCTTGGAGTAAGCGCAGGACCCTTTAGTTTCAGAATTTAGGAACGCACGCCTCCCGAGCTAGCCCAGGGCTCGCCGGTTTCCTAGGAGAACTGGGTGGGCTGCGGGCCTGCGGCGCCCCCCCTTCGCAGGTCGCCTGCTGGGCGCGGCAGTTCGGGGGCTTTCCGTGCTGGAGGGTGGGGCGCCCACCTCCGGGCAGGGGGCGGGCGTTGCCTCTGGCAGCCCCTGGGTGCCGCGGCTCCCCAGTCGGCCGGGCTCCCGCCCGCACGCCCCGCGCTGGCCGCCCGCCACCTCCACCTGGACAGGCAAACGGGAGGGCCGGGCGCAGCCGCCGCCGCCCGGGAAAGCGGGCCCCCAGGCTGCGGCCAGGCCGGCGGCCTGCAAGTTCCGGGGCCGGGCTCCTGGGGTCGCGGACGGCAGGTCCTGGTCCCGGCGCGAGCGCGCCAGCCCGAGTGCCCGGCGCCCGGCCTGGCGCGCAGCAGCGCTCCCCGCCGCCCGTGCGCCCCGGGGCTCCCGCGAGACGCCCCGCAGGACCACACAAAAGACCCCACCCCAGCCCCGGCGTGCATTTCCTGTTACGGCGGCCGCGGCGTGCAGCCACCCATGTGCATCCCGCGGGGCGCGGGCCGGGCGGGGCGCGGGGCACGCCCCCACGCAGCCCCGGGCCCCGCGCACCGGCCTCGAGGGGCCGCCCTCGCGGGCCCGCCCCCGTGTCACCGCCGGCCGGGCTCCCTTTGTGTGCGGCCCGAGCGCCGCGGCCGCGCCATTGGCCCGCCGGCCCGGGGGGCCAGCCCCTTCCTGGCTCGCCTCATGCATATGCATGAGCCCCCCGCCCGGGCCGGCCCCTCCCCGCCCCCCCGCGCGGGCGTGCGAGGCGCGCGGCGCGGCTCCCTCCTCGCGGCCGCGGGAGCCCGAGCCGAGCCCGAGCCCGCGCGAGCCGAGCCTGCTCCCGGCGGGCGGCGGCGGCGCCGCTCCAGCCATGTCAGCGCGCGCGAGCCGGGGCCCACCATGAGCCATGGCCATGTCCGTGAGCGCCGAGGACGACGACTATGAATCGGAGCCGGACCAGGTCGGCCTCCCGGGGTGGGGCTGAGGGAGGGACCCGCCGGCCGACTGACCGCCCGACCGACTGACTGACGCGCCGGGGGAGGCCGCCGCGATGAGGAGAAAGTTTTGCAGCGGCCGCCGGCGGGGCCGCCGGGGCCGGGCCGGCGCGGGGCGCGGGGGAGCGCGGCAGGCCGGGGCCGGCCCGGGCGCCGCGGGACCCGCCGGCGGCCCGGGGAGGGGGCGTGTGCCAGCGGCTGTGCGCGGGTGTGCGTGAGCGGGGCCGGCCGTGCGCCGCGAGGACAATGTGGGCCGCGGGGCCTCGCCGTCGGGCGGGCCGGGCCTGGCGCGGGGCACGGCCCGCGGGCGACTTGCGGGCTCCGGGCGCGGGCGGTCACGGGGCGCGCCGCACCCTCCCCTCGCGCCCTGGCCCCGGGCTCCCCGCGCGTGCCTGCTGCCCGCGGGCGCAGCCCGCACCCCGCGGGCGCCGGCGCCTCCCCGGCCGCCGCCGCCTTTCTTTCTGTTTGCAAAGTTGCACCGGGACCCTCGGCCTCGGCGCGGGATGACGCCCGCGGCCCGGACGGCGGGCAGCCCAGGGCCCGGCGCCCGTGGGCCCGACGGCGGGAGCTTTTGTCTGGGCGCCGCGCGCCGCCCGCCGTGGGCAGAGCGAGACAGGAAGGGGAGCGGGCGCGGGCCGGCACGGTGCTCGGCGCGGGGAATCCGGAACCCCGGCGACACCGCACGGGCGGCGGCGGGAGGAAGCAGTGACCCCAGATGGCAGTCTTCGGCCTGGGTTGGATTTAGAAGGAAAAGCAACCTCTCTCGGGCCCGCGGGGCAGAAGTCTGCATGTAAAACAAAGCCCGGGGTGAGTTTACGCCGTGAACTGGCTCCTGGAAGGTTCCTGTGGAGGAAGCCTGGAAGAAAGTTTAAGTTCCGTGGAGGGATCCGCAAAATAGTATTTGAAGCAGGACACAGACCAGGTGGGCTTGTAGGAGTTCAGAATTGGGCGGGCTGAGTTAGGACGTGGACATTAGCCCAGCTGAGTAAGGTGCTTATTTAGAATCTGGAGTGCATTTCCCTAGTGGGATGAAGATGTTTAGGAATGTTCAGGCCTATACGTAGGAACCTTTTAGGCGCAATTGAGGAAGTACTATATATGCCGCTCTTAAATGTGTCACATATTATTAAATGGTCTTATTTGAAAAAACAGAGAGAGTTAAACTTTATTTTTTTCAGTTTTGCTGGACAGTTTTCACGCAAGCGTCCCTTATGCGGTGTCACAGAATCTTGCTGGCTTTTTGGAGTTGGGTCACCTAGAGACAGTCCAAGTGATTTTAGCCAGAAACTTTTCATTAACAAGCCAGTAGCACAGTATGTGAATGACTCTCAGCCTTGCTGCTTCCTGCACATCTAAATTCCTGGTGTGAAGGCCTTCAGCTCAGTATGGGTCTGCCTAGTCCCTGCCATCAGTTGACCATTTTTGTGGCATTTGGTCATTCATAGGGCATTGGAGTTCAGTTTTGACTAGGCTTTGGTGTTTCAGGAGAGAGGTTCCTGTTGCTGTTTGCCTTTTTTTTTTTTTTTTCAAACTTGGTTCCGCCCTATGGCCTGTGGTAGATAAAATCTTCTGACACTGCGTACAACAAGACTTAGTATGTTTCTGGGTTTAAAAACACATTTTCAGGTCTTGCCACTCCTGAGAGAGACATCCATCTAGAGAAGACCTGTACACCCTGTAGCCAGAATTTTCCCTTCTCTTGTCAGTCAGGCGGGTTGTGGCGCTTGTGAAATGGTTTGCAATAGATGTTCTTGTGGTTGTGATGTTCATTTTAAGATGATTTTTTTCCCCCACTCAGGTGCTTTGGGAAGACACCTGAACCAAGACAGTAGGGCAGCAGGTTTTTCCCATAGTCTCAGGAGAGAAGATGGTTGTCAGATAAGGTTCCCTACACTTGGGGGCCCTGTGGAGGCCCACCACCGCTCCCTTCACGCTTTCTTCAACAATTTTCCCAGCCCTGGAGTTTTGGGGACCTGAGGAGTGCCTTTTTCCAAATGAGTCTACAGTTCACAGGCTTGAGACCTCAGTCTCCCCCAAATAAGTCTTCTTTGAAGGAGGGCCCAGTAGGTCTGACTCCTCACACCTCCATCGCCACCCCCATTCCCCCTGCCAGAATGGGTTTAGCCCCAGGGAGAAGGCCCTTTTCAGAGGAGGCTGGAGTTGGGGAGTTGCAGGCACACTTGCCCACCTGCCCAATGAAAGGACCCCGTGGGAGGTCTGAGCCCCAGCCAGACCCCTCATCACTATTTTATCTGTGCACTCCTCCCATCCCTACCTGTGACTGGTGCCCAGTCCTGGGCTGCATCGGTGGTGTTTTCCTCAGGCCTCTTTTGCCCTGCAGCAGCCTGGGTTTTCCGCTGCTCCCAACCCCAAATGCTGCAGGTTGTGGGTCGAAAGAGGGGGGTGATGGCAAGTAAGCCATGTTAGCAGGAAACCACTTGCATGCTCTTTGGCCAGTGTGCCCCCTTGGACCTATTCCTGAAGACTTAGTTTGTTTCTGTGGTGCAAAAAATATTGGAAAATTCTTCTGCTCTGCTTTCCAGTTTGGGGAGGTGGTCCTTAATGAGCACTGTTAGTGAGAAGAGTTCTTGTTGCATTGTGTTTTTTGTTTTTTTAATCTCCAAATTAAAAATAGTTCTATAGCTTTTTGTTTGTTTTCAGTTCTATAGCTATTTTAATTAATTATAAAAATGATTTTCACTTATTCCTGAAAATATTAGTAATTAGGAAATTATGAGAAAAACCACCCAGAAATTTTATGTAGTCATAACTACTGTGTTATTCATTATGGCTTCTTAAACAGTGAAGTTTTGACAGGGGTACCTGAACCTTCCCAAAATTTTATGCAAGAGTGTTGGACTTTTTCTGGGGAAAAAGGCCCTTAGCTTTCCTCAGATCTCCAGAGGTCCTTCCATCCCCTGGGTTTCTGGTAGTCCTTGTGTTTTTATTCACTTGCTCCTTCCACTCAGTATATAAACAAGCCAGAGCCCTCCCTGGAGTCTGCAGGTGTGTGTTATGAGGCCCATAATGCTGTAGTGAAATTCTTGATTTTCTAGGATGTCCATAATGCTTGAAGATGTGGGGCCAGAACTGATTTTGAACTGCGGCTGAATGCATTGTGCAGTAGAACACAGCCTTGCCATGACAAAGGCACACCAGGCTGTCTGGGGAGCTCTGTAGGACTGTCACTGTGCGGTTGTTGGTAGTATGGTGGCAAGCTGAGAACTGTCTTAACTGTAAAAACATAGCCACGTTTCATGCACCTGATAGTTGACACTAAAGACTGCTCCCTTCTTGAAAAGCTCCCCTTGAAATGTCCTGCCTTTCTGGCAGGTGGCACTTTCTCACCAGCCCCTGAAATATTTTTAGTGTGCAGGAAACTCCCCCAAGTCCCTGTTTTCACTCCACCATTCTCCCTGGACAACCTCTTGGACTTAACTAGTCTTAACGCCTATGCAGTGCTGATTCCCAATTGTGTATCTTATCTCTGGTCCCACTTGCTCGCTGGGCACATTCTTTGGATGTCCCATGGGTCTCTCAGAGGGAACAGCTCCAGAGCAGAGACATTGTTCTCTTCCCTCTCTTGAGCCCCCTTCTTCTGAGTCTTCCTGGACTCTTCCTACTTGCATACCTTCTGATCAGGCAATCAGCGGGTCTTTCAGAATCTGCTTCTGAAACATCTCCTCTCATACCTTCTTCTTATTTACACCTTCATAAGCTTCGTTTTGGACTATCATAGTATCTTGAACTGATCTCCTTGCCTGTCCCCTTGCCCACCCACCCAAAAATATCCACTCCCCGCACTGTTTCCAGAATAAGACCATGTTGCTTCTGCATGTAAATTTCCCTAACGTGGCTTAGGAGGCCCTATAGAATTGGGCTCCTGCTACCTCAGAGCTGTTCTGCAGCAGCCATACCAAGCTATTTGCAGTTCCTTGAATGTGTCATGTAGTTTCACATCTCTATCTCACTGTTCCTTCTGCTCAGACTCTCCACTCCCCAGCCCCACCCTAACCCCTTGCCTGCAGAGTCCTGTTCTCCCTCCAGGACTCACCTTGGCTGCCACTTCCTGTGTTCCGTGACACTTGGCCCAGCCTCCCTTCCCAGCGAGATGAGAAATTTCTTCTGGGTTAGCATGCCAGGGTCCAGGCTTTGCAGCTACAACCAGGGTTCGTCTCTCTGCTTTCCCGCTCATAGGCAGTATGACATTGGACAATTACTTAACTGTTCTGTGCCTCAGTTTCCTTATTTATAAGTGGAGATAATAATGGCTCCTACCTCAGAAATTATTGATACAGGTATTTGAAGAGTGGTTTGCAGTTAGTAAGCCTTCAGTAAATGTTAGGTTCTAATATCCTCGTGGTCATGGTCATCGCCATCAAGTTGCATTGCATTTCTGTGGTTCCTTGTCTTCCCCAGACTGTAATCCTTTGCAGGTAGGGAGCATGTACTCACCTCTGTAGTCCTAATGTCTAGCATTGAATCTGGTACATAATTAACAGCTAGTGAACACTTGGGTGGGTGGGTGGGAGACTGTGAGGGAGGGTGTTAATGACTGAGTCTGCAGTGTGCGGTGCAGGTTATACCCTGTTGGCTAATGATGTGCTTATTGGCCAGTTGTATCTTATTTTTTTAAGAAATATCTATTCAAATAATTTGCCCGTTTTTAATTGATTTGATTTAATTGAAGAGTTCTTTATGTAAACACTTTTCAGCTACATGATTTGCAAGTATTTTCTCCCAATCTTTAAGCCTCTTCACTTTTTTGATAATGTTCTCTGAAGCACAATAATTTTCAGTTTGTCTTTTTTCTTTTATCCCTTGTACTTTTGTTATCTAAGAAACCATTACCTGATCCAAGGTCACAAAGATTTACCCCTTTGTCTTCTAGTCATTTTGTAGTTTTAGCTTCTTCATTTAGGTCTTTGATCCATTTTGAGTTCATTTTTGCATGGTGTGAGGTAGGGGTCTAATTTCCTTCTTTTCCATGTGGGTATCCAGTTGACCCAGCACCATTTGTGGAAGACTATTCTTTCTGCCATTGAATTGTCTTGGCACATGGCAGTAAATGTGTGGTTTATGTCTGTGCTCTCGATTCCCTCGATCAGCATATCTGTCCTGACTGTCCCACACTTTCTTGATTACCGTAGCTTTGTAGAAAATCTTGAAATCAAGTGTGAGTTCTCCAACTCTGTGCTGCTTTTTCCAGGTTGTTTGGGTACCCTGGGTCCCTTTTACTTCCATATAAATTTTAGGATTGGCTCATTAATTTCTACAAAAAAGCCACCTGACATTTTTACCTGAATTGCATTGAATTTGTAGATGGCTTTGGTGAGTATTGTCATCTTAACAGTGTTATGTCTCCCAATCCATGAACACAGGGTGTCTTCCTATTTATTTACGTCAATCATAGTACTTTTGATTGATCCCAGTAATTGAAATGAGGAATTGTGGAGGTTCTGCCCATGAATCTTCTGAGGACAGTATCTCATCTATAGGAGGCACCCAGTAAATCTTTGTGGAATGAATACATGAAAGAAATGACCCCCTGATGGTTTTCTCTTTACGGAGGATGCTTTTGAGTTGCTGATGGAGAAAAGGTGTTGGAACACTGCTTTTAGTATGTGGACTCCATGCTGCCCTAATCCCAGGCCTGATAAAGATCAACAAATGGGCTTGTGGTCTGGAGAGGCTGATTTATAAGTGAAAGTCGGTGGATGCCAGCATTCCCTTTGCTGAGAACACCTCAGGCCTAAATTAACAGAGGCATTCTGGTTTATGTTGAAAAAACTAATAGAGGTAAGGGCAGGATAAAGTAGAATTTAAAATTGGGTTTAAATCTTGGGGTATCACCCAAAAGAGATTAGGTCATAAGCTTCATGCGAAAATGAGAGTGCTTTGGCTTGTTCATCTTCCTTTTTATTCTTTTTGTCCCTGTTTTTATTACTCTACTACCATGTGGTTTCCTGGTTGGAGTTTCTAATAGGAACCATCTCTAAGGTTCTTTCTCACCTGTTGACTGAGACAGTATTCTTAGGATCCCGCATTTCACGTGTTGCTTGTTTCCTCTTGACAAACCAGCCAGTGTCCAGTTCGTCCCAAGGTTGGAGAGTGAGGCCCCAGGCAGCAGACACTTCTCTAGCTCCACCTGGCAGCCAGGTACGAAGGGCCTGCATCGAAGTCTTCGGAAGCAGCAGCTTCGTCCTTCTCTTCTCCTGGGGCATTGCTGCTGTCTCATTTTCCTGGATGTCTCAGCTGCCATTGGATCCAGGTTGATTTGTTTTCTTCAGTAGGTTGAGATTGCTTTGGAAAGCTTGGTAGGGCAAAATTTCACAGGCCCATGCGAATTTTGTGGCTCTGGCTGCACTGGCCCAACTTTTTCCTTCCCAGAGACACTGTCCTCCCGTGGCCGGCAAGGCCAGAGGCTCCTGGTGGTTATATTTATACCTGACTTTCCTGAGTAGGAGGAGGGAGCTGGTCCTCGGCAGATCTTGCTCTCAGGGTGAGAGTTGGAGGCCACCCCCTCTGGTTTTGTTCCTGGAACTTGTGCCATGCTCTGCCCACTCTGCACCTGACTCGAGCCTCTCAGGATCTGCCTGTGGCATGGCCCGTTTTTCATGAGCTCCCGTTTGTTCTCCTTGAGCCTCTTTGGGCTCCCTGGAGTTGGCTTGGGGATTTAAGGAACAAGTTGGTAACAGGCCAGTAGTGTTAATGTGGGGTAGAATCAGACAGTCTTGTGGTCTGGGAAGAGAAGGAGAAACCTCCCTGGGTTTCCACTTCCTGGAAGAAGACGTACTTCTCTGCACCTTTCAGGCACCTTTCCCTCTGAGGGCATCTAGCATGAAGTGCCACGCCCCTCCAGGGCTCACAGTCTGGGCCACACTTCACGGGCACGTTCTGCTCTAATTTATAGTGTTCAGACCATGGCTTTGGAGAATCTGCTGCTTCTCAGTGGTCTTTGCGGCTCTTTGGTCAGCTGCTTCGTTTTCACGTTCACTTACGTGTAATTCTAAAATCACAAAAGCACTAAAAAATGGACCTCCCTCCCCCCCACACACACCACTTATTTGGCAGCAAAACCTGACCTGAACTGACGGGACGGCCTTTTGGCTGCGGAGCTACTGATGGGTCTGATCGGGGGATGCCCCAGACCACACGAGGGGTGTGGTGTCAGAAGACCCTCGAGAGTCTTGGCAGCTTGAACGGAGAGTAACCTGTCGTTGGAGTGGCTCTGTTTCCTGAGGTCACTGCTTGGTGTGCCGGCAGGCCTGCAGGCAGCCGCTCAGCCTGGACCCTGCCCTCTCCCACCTCCTCATGACAGGGCCCTTCCTTGTCTGGGCTACCCCAGAGGTGAGGGTGGACATGTCTGAGCGAGTCTGGATTAGTTGGTGGCGGTGGTGGTTGTTTTTAGTAATATGCTTTTTTTTTTTGAAGTACCAGGGCCAGGGCGAACCCAGGGCCTCATACATGGGAAGCCAGAGCTCAACTGCTTGAGCTGCATCCTCTCCCCTGGATTAGTTTTGAGCGAAAGGCCAGATTGGGCCAGGGAGGCAGGGGCCTGCCAGGACAGATGGATCAGGGAAGCAGGTTCTGGCATCTCCCTTTCCTCCTCAGAGTTCAGAGCAGGCGGGATAAAGGCCCAGAGCAGCAGGGCTTCCTGAGGTGGGAGCCTCAGCCTCCAGAGGCCTTGCCGTTTTCCTTGAACTCTGCCGGCCACTGGGAAGGTTCGTCTGTGGGCAGGACCTGCTTTGGTGTCGGTACCAGGAGGGGGTGTGGTGCATGGAACAGTAGGGCCCAAGCAGGGACCCGTGTTGTGGAAGAAAATGGATGAAGGCGAGGCTTCATTCAAGAGAAGGGTGGCCGATTTTCTTCCGTGTGGTTGCACAAGGTGGCGGTTCGGGAGCTGTGCGTGGGTGTTGTGGGAGAGGGGTCTCTGGAAGGAGGACCCTCTCCACTGTTGGGGTGCATACAGTTCTTCTGACCGGTGTCATCAGAGGGGGCTGGGATGGGATTTTGTGGAGGGATCCAAGTGTGACAGACAGCTAAAGTGAAAAGGACGGAATTGGGCTGAAGGTCATTTCAATCAGCTCGGCTTGGGCCTTCGGCATTACGTGCCGGTTGATTGGCTAGATTCCGGGGCGAGTGGGGTGCCTGCCTGCCAGGGGGCCTAACCGTTTTTCAGCAGACTCGTGCTATTCGGGACGATGCTTCAGACAAGACCAATCTGCCATCCTGGTCCTTCCTCCGTCAGCCCCTAGATGCACAAGGGACGCAGTGGCTGGTCCAGGAGCTCCACCACAGGTCCTGGGCGTGCAGGAGCACTGGGGCTGGTGGCCAGGGCGGGAGGGCCCCTGGGCAGGAATATGCCCGTTTGTTTGGGATCTGGCTCCACTTTCTGACCATCTACCTGTTTTCCTCTGAGTCCGAGGAAAGAAGCATCTGGGGCCCACTTAGGGAAGGTCTCAGAGGTCATTCTCCCTGGGGTTTGGTGATGTCACCATTATTTATTGAGCACCGTCTGTGTGCCAGGCAGTTTTCTAGGGAGCCAGTGGTAGATAGGACACCTTGGTGGCTGCTGTGCTCCTGGTCCCAGAGGGAAGGCCAGCGAGAGAACAGGCCAACGTCAACGTTACAGTATAAGCGCTGTGAGAGCTGCCTCTGGTGGGGGCGTAGGGGGAGCTTCTGGAAGAAAGCACAGACACTGGTCCTGTGGGCGCCAGCCCGGAGGAGTGAGGGGAGCAGGGCCGAGCACACCGCGTCTGGGAGGCACCAGCAGCCCGGCCAGGCCTGGCAGGAAGAGGCCGGAGAGGCAGGCAGGAGCCTACCCTGAGGGTGGGGACCACGGAGCCCCCCATGCCCATTTTACCGCTCCCATCTGTTCTCTCGCAGAACCGGGCGGTAGGTAGGCCCAAGGGGAAGCTGGGCCCGGCCTCGGCGGTGAAGTTGGCTGCCAACCGGACGACGGCCGGAGCTCGCCGGCGCCGGACGCGATGCCGCAAGTGCGAGGCCTGCCTGCGGACCGAGTGCGGGGAGTGCCACTTCTGCAAGGACATGAAGAAGTTTGGGGGCCCCGGGCGGATGAAGCAGAGCTGCATCATGCGGCAGTGCATCGCGGTGAGTGCGCCGGCCCGCGGCCCCTGCTGTGGGGAGGGGTGGGGCGGCCAGCAGGAGTCCCGTCTGTCCACCCCCTTGGAATCCACCCCCGCCTGGCCGCTTGCTTCTCTCTTGTTCTCCTTTGGGCTGGAGGATGCCCTGAGAGGTGCTCCCTTGTGGAAAGAATGGGGAGGTGGGCAAGTGCTGCTTTCAGATTCCCCAGGACAGGACCTGGGACAGCCCTGCCTGTGTTCAGGCTTTCAGGCTTATTATTATTATTTACCCCCTTTAGGAGGTGCTAGGGATTGAACCCAGTATGTGGGAAGCAGGCGCTCAACCGCTGAGCTGCATCTACTCCCCCAGGCTTCTGTTTCTTCACAGTCTGATGGTCTTATAATTCCTTCACAAGATGGCCAAATACTATGAAAGATATCCTGGCAGGGTGTCCTGGCTGTGCCCCCGCTGCCAACGTTTATGGCTCATGATGCTTCCAGGCCCTCCCTCCCTTCCTGCCTTCCAGGCGATTGGTGGGTGGGAGGCCAGTGCCCCTCCGGAGAGGTTGCCTGCTGAGGAGTCAGGCCGTTGGGGGCTGGCTGGCCCTCTAGGCTGCCTCACCACGTCTCTGGCAATGGCAAAGGGCAGCTTGCCTTGCCCTAGGACAGGCCAGGAGGATGCAGGTTTGGCGCCTTGGAATGGTCCTGGGCCTTGCCCATGAGTTCCCCCCTGCACAGCCCCGATAGTCTGCCTTCCATAGGGAGCTCCTTGCGTCCCTGCAGTCAGCGCTGTAGGACAGTGCTCTCCTATACTCCCGTGGGCCAGCAAGCTGAGCCGGAGGGACGGGATTCCTGGGCTCCCGGTCAGCTGTTCCACAGGCCCAGGTGCCTCCAGCCCTTCCTGGCCGCCTATCCCCACCCCCCAAGCCCAGAGGCACCTTGTGCTCCCACCACCTGCGCCACTTGTGTTTTTAGTCAGTGGTTGCACCCCAGGTCCTTCAGGTGGCTCTCAGGAAGTTTATAAGCACCCCTGCTGAAATTAAATAGAAATTTCTGTCTGTGAATGTGTATGTGAGTTTTGGATTTCTGTCAGGTTTCAGGCAAGGCAGGGCTTGCTCATTTTGACAGCACTCTCACCTAAAACTTCGTGTGTTGGCACGAAGTGCACGGTCTCTTCCACTTTGTCCTCTGACCCCTACCAGGTCCCCAGACTTTCCTCCCCCTCTCCCTCAGCCATGTGGTCGCTGAGCTCTGGGATCTCCAAGTCTTGTCTCATACCTCTGCCTCTCCGCTAGGCCAGC
>PVKH010014003.1:0-16638 GCA_004027955.1 Chaetophractus vellerosus
TGGCACAGTTCCTGGCAGGGACCAAGCACTCTCATAAATGCGAGTTAGCAGCCTTTGTAAAAATGAAGTTGAGTGCAGTGGTTAAAAGTGTTGGTGTCAGGATAATCTGGGTTCAGTTCCCAGCTCCATCACTCATTAGGTAGATGACCCTGAGCTAGGCACTTAACCTTGTGCCTTAATGTCATCCTAGGTAAACTGAGGATAATACTAATACCTTATGGGGTTTATGAGAAGGTCTGTGTTGGCTTTTAATTATTCTGGTGATGAGGATGATAAATAATGCATGACTTCTAAAAACTTAATTAGGGCTGAATCTAGATTTTAGGAATCATAAAATATGAAATGAAAAGTAAAGGTTTGGCTGTGTAAAAAGCAAGACTGTAATTAGGTATTTAACTGACTCATTATTTGTGCCTAATCAACATGCAGCAAAAGGATAATTGGTGTAACATTAAATACACGTGCAATGAATGAAGGTGCTCTCGCTCAAGTTTAAAGGTGATTTCATGATGTGTGAACTCCACGTGTGCCTGCTCAGGCAGTGAGGGCCCTGGTTGACAACTTAAATCTCGGGGAAGGCTGCTTGCAGGAAACCACAATGAGTTTACAAGAAGAGGCAGACCCGGCCTTTGAGAGTTATTATGCTATATCTGCTTGCCGGCTCTCATTTTAATCTTCTACCCTCTCCCTTGGCCAGCTTTAATCTAGACCTCTGAGTTGTTACACCTGGACCAAATTGAGGGTCAGGAATTTGGCGTTTCATGATGTTTGGAAAACACTCAAGTTATTTGTGCCAAAAGCTGGGACAGCAGCAACACTCTTCTTAGGCGGCAGGGTCATTGAGTCAGCAGCTTAAACACATGCTAATGGCCCTTTCATGGGCAAAACAATGACCCTGAGCACCTCAGTCTGAAGAGCTCAGTGCTAAGTGTGTACCATTTCCTTAAATGCTTTCTGAAGGACTCCCGGGGATGACGGTTGTGGACGCAATGCACCTTATCAGAGAAGTCAGAGAGAGCTCTGCCTAGATCTCCTCACAGGGTTGGGCCATGTTATTTAAGGGCTGGAGGAGCTTCCGGGCAGCACCGAAGAGTGAGGCACTCAGCGGGTGACAGTCTAGGGGTAACGAGGGACCATATGGCCTCTGTCACAATCGACCCTGTGTCAGCACCAAGCTCTTGACCACATTGCTGGTTGTGTCTGCTTGAGCTCAGGTGTTCTTAGTCAAGCCAGAATCCCCCAAGCCTCTCTACTCTAAGTGTAGTCAATGGACAGCAGCAGCACTGGGAACTGATCTGAACAGCAGACTCCCAGCCTCCCCAGACTGAATGAATCAGAATCTGTATTTTTACAAGATTCCCTTTGATCGTGTGCACGTTCGAGAAGCCTTGATCTAGGGCCTAAGTGGGTCTCAATTGTGACTGTACATCACACCTGGGATGCTTTAAACTAATGACCTTGCTAGGGACCCACTCCAGATTAACCGTGTCAGGACCGTTTTTAAATTTCTCAGTAGATTTTATTATACAGTCAGGATTAAGAACCAATGATCTAGAATCTCATGGGTGAGGATGATATGATGATGATGGCAATGATGGAAGGAAACGTGACTGAGTGCTTATATGTGCCAAAATAGATAACTCACTTCAGTCCTACGAAGAGGAATTTTCTGCATTTCAGAGATGAAAAATTAAGCAACTGTCTAAGGTAAGCCAGTCCAGATGTAGCAAAGCTAGAATTTATACTTTTTACCTCTCCACAAATTAAAGGGCCTGCCCTGATGGACTTTATTAGAATCTCTGAGGTTGGGCCCTAGATATTCACATTTTAAACATATGCACCAGACAAAACTTATCCATAATAAATTGTAAGAGGTGAGAACCATGTTTTATCCATTCCTAAAGGGAGCTTCTTATTTATTTATTTATTTATTTATTTATTTATTTATTCCCCTCGCCCTGTTGTTTGTGCTCACTATCTGCTCTCTGTGTCCATTTGCTGTGTGTTCATCTTCTCTTTAGGAGGCACCAGGAACCAAACCTGGGACCTCACATGTGCAAGAGAAGTGCTCAGTTGCTTGAGCCCCTCAGCTTCCTGCTTTGTTGTGTCTCATTGTCTTTCCTCTTTGTGTCTCCTTGTTGCATCTTCTTGTTGTGTCAGCTCGCCATGCCTGTCAGTCACACCAGCTCGCAGTCTTGCTCGTCTTCTCTAGGAGGCATGGGGAACTGAGCCCGGGACCTCCCCTGTGGTAGGCAGGTGCTCAACTGCTTGAGCCACATCCGCTTCCTGGGAGCTTCTTTAATTTAGGACTTTGGAAATTGAGAAGACTCAGAATATTCTGGAGAGCTATAATGAGTTGGCTCAGCAGTTACTTTGGGCATCATATATGGGAAAGTTTATAGTCATATAACAGATATGAAGCCTGAGTTGTCACACTCCCTCCTCACTAATGCTGCTCACATCTTCTAATCACAGATGGTCCTGGCTTTAGTCTAGGTTTCGCCCAGTGGTTCCTCATGATCCCTGGCTCAGAGTTTTCATTTTTCTAGTTATTACTTATTTATCCATTCACTTATCCACCCACCCACCCATCCATCCATCTACCCATCCATCCACCCATCCGCTCAGTCATCCATCCATCTATCCAGTCATCATTCAGCACCTTCTATTACCCACAGACACTGGGGATGTAGAATTGAGTAAGATGCAACCTCCAGGGAGCAACAGAAACATTAACAGACCTTTACAGAACAATGGACAAAGTTGGATGACAGGGATAAGCCCAAGATGCAGAGGGAGAAAGGAGGAGGAAGCCAATCTCTGGAAGGAAGGTGCCAGGGGTGGGTCCAGGAGGACTTCTCAGAGGAGATGAAACAGCTCATGAAGTTTAAAGGAGGAATAGGCCCTCAATAGGGAGGGATGGGGTTTTCAGGCAGAGGGAGCCTGCTGTGCAAGGGCCAGGGGAGTGGAAGCAGGCAGTATATTTGGGACACTGGAAGCTGCTCCGTTTGGTGGAGGGGGTGGGGAATGACACTGCAGAGGTGAAGCAGGTGCCAGGCCACGGCCCTGTTCAGCATGTCAAATGTCCTCCTGTCGGTGACAGGGACCACTGAAAAAACTTAAGCAGGGGGAGATTTATTTCAGAAAGATCACTAGGGCTACTTTATTGAGACTAGACGGCCATGTGACGATTGCACACAGAGTCTAGTCAAGAGACGATAAGCTGCTGAAGTGAAAGCAATAATTACAACAACTCTCTTGGGTTAAATCGTGGCTCCCCAAAGATATATCCAAGTCCTAATCTCTGGTACCTATGAATGTGACTTTATTTGAAAGAGATGCAATCAAGTTAAGGGTCTACATCAACAGATATAATTAATTTAAGGATCTAGCAATGAGAATCATCCTGGATTTAGGGTGAGCCCCAGATCCAATGATGGGTGTCCTTACAAGAGAAAGAAGAGGGAGATTTCAGCCACACTGACCCTGAGGGGAAGGCCATGCGAAGATGGTGGCAGTTTGGTCTCATCTTAACTAATCACATCCTCAAAGATCCCATTTCCAAATAGGTTCACATTCATGGGACTGGCAGTTAGGACTTGAACATATCTTTTGGGGGGACACAACTCAATCCATAGCAGTTTCTCTGTCCAGTAGGTACCTGCCTGGCTCTGACCCTGTGCTGTTACATCTTTGAGCTCTCCATTTCACTCAGACTTCTTCTGACCCTAGAACCCTAATGCTTATTCTAGCTTCTGATCCCACCACCTCTGCCCCTTTCTTCCCTCTTCTCCCAACCCCCAGTAGAATGAGAAGGCATAGCATCCAGGTAAAAGGCCAGGAGGAGAACCATGTCTTCAAGACAAAAGTTCACTTTTTCTATGTTGTTTTCCTACTTCCCTTGTAAAAATTTCCAGTTCTCTCAGCTCAAGGCAAGTAACAAAACAAGCATGCGTGAGTGCTTTTTGGCCCTTTATATTATATATAACTTATGCAAAGAGAGTGAGCTACATTTGCCTACGTTGCAATGATAAAGCACAGAGTCTGCCATGTTACTGCCACATAATCGTGCACTTTGCTTTTTCAAGACATTGCTGGCTCCTACAATTCCCTCTGTTGATCTGGGCTGTCAAATCTTCTAGTGAGCACAACTGATCAATTAATTTAAAGGTGGGTATTAGGACCATTCCACACATATAGCATTCGAAGGACTCTTCTTGTACTTTATCTGAAGTAGGATTTCATTGGAAAGTTGCATGATATTAAATAGAAAAAGATTTTAAATAAAAAATGGAAACTTGGACCTACAACTCAGGTGCCACTATTCCTTCCTTTGACAAAATTCATTGCCAAAAGAGGGACTGTTTTGGAGACATAATTATGTAAAGGGATAATAAGAAATTCAAAGGACTGAAAACTTCCCAGAGGCCTGAAATAATTTGGAAACCTCTTTGGGAAATACATAGGTGTGTATGATAGAATACCATTTTTTACATTGTTTTTCTTTGTTCCCGAATATCATTCTACAACATTCCATAAAGTGAAAGATACCGTTATCATTCCTGACATATCCATCTGCTCTCAAACACTCATATTATTTTGAAAAAAGCAATAATATTATTTGGGAAGAAATTTGCCATATATTCTTTTGGTTTGTCAACACCTTGAGATGCCATCTGACTGGATTTTCCTTTCATTTCAATAGTGTTTTATATATAGCCCATTTGATATTCAAATATATCTAAGGCATAAAATTTTCATTAAACTTGTTTCTAGGTATTCACATTAAATTTATTTTACTTGATGTTGATCCATACCCCTTGGGGTCTAGATATGGAACATAATAAGAAATGATTAGTTGAATATTGTCTCTGGAGTGGCCTTTAATGGATATAAACCATATTCCTCATTCAAATGGCACACAATCCAAAAGGGGATAGGTGGGAGTCACTCAGACTCCTTCAATGTATGTGCTGGGATAATGTACCCTGACACAAAATTGAGAAATAATTTGAATATTACTTTGAGTAAAAAAGGAAACTTAAAATAATGCAAAGAATTTAACAATTGAAACACTCCCAGTGAGCAACCAGAGAGGAAAATCAAGTGCATTTGCATTAGGATCAGAAGGACAGGTCCCTCTTTTCATCTGTTTAACAATATTTAATGAACATTTACTTTGCAATGGGCATGGTGCTAGTTTCTGGGTTTAAAGTGGTGAATGCAACAGAAAGTCTCTGCCTTATGGAGTTTACGGGTCTCCTTGTTAACTCTCCCTTACTAGACTTTGGGAAAGATGGAACCTGGAGAGGTCCACAGAACACAGTCCTTAGGACCAGACAGAAAGCAGTTCATTTCTGACTCTTTACTTACTAGGGTTCTGTTTGGGGACAAGTCACATAGACCATCTGAACCCCAATGTCCTGTTGGGCAAAATGATAATCTGTAAGGCTGTCATGAGGATGACACAAATGCTGGGCCCACGGAAGGGCTCCATGTAGAATAGCAATTTCTAAAGAGTAAAGAACATTAGAATAAAACATTAAAATTTTCCTTCTCTCTGCTTCTGTCTCAATTTCCGTTCTGTCTCTCTCCTCCTTCCCATTTGCTCCTTCCTCATGACCATTGCCTACCAAGAGCATGGGCTCATGAGCAAGCCTACCTAGTCTAAATTTCACAAAGCAATGAGTTTACTGTCTCCTTTGTGTTGAACTGCAAAGTGCTGTGGCTGAGAGTGAAAGGAGCTGGACACTTAACGCATGATTCCTTTCATATAACATTCTGGAAAAGGCAAAGCTCTAGGGACAGAAATCAGATGCGTGACTGATAGGGGCTGAAGGTGGGGGCAGGGGGTTGACTGCAAAGGGGCCTCAGGGAGCATTTTGGGGTGATGGAAATGTTCTAGATCTTGATTGTGGGGGTTATTATACATCTATATATGTTTGTCAGAACTCATTTAACTGTACATTTCAAATGGGTGAAATTTCCTGTGTGTAAATTATACCTCATAAACCTGACTTTAAAAAAAACCACTGTGGCTTGGAATATTTGAGGCTTCCTTGAGGAAAAAAATCTATGATCAGTACAGGAAATTAGTGGTGCTCCTGGGAATATTCTTGTATAATAATACCCCCAAGAGAGGTACAAAGTTCTCTGGGAATTCAGAGGCAAGGGAGGTGACATCCATCTAGGGAAACCAAAACTCTTCTAGTTCATGGAAGAGGCTGCATTTAAACTGGGCCCTGAAGCATTTCAAGTAATCACTGTTTTTTTGTTTTGTTTTGTTTTGTTTTCTGATCTACCAACTGTGAGCACATCTTGGACCTTAGCATCTGTTTATAAATTGCTTATAAATTTTGTTATAGATTTATCTTATTCATTTTTAAAGTTATTATATTGATGCTTGTCGCTGAAAAAAAATCATAGTTTTGAGGCGATATTTTCTGAGTTTGTTGTGCTTAGAAAATTGATTGGCTTTTACATCTACACTTTTAAAATGTTCTTCCATTCTATAAAACTGACAAAAGCACAATGTTATTTGAGGAGATTACATGGTCAAGTGCAAGAGGTTGCAAATGGAGGTCCAAAAATCTAGGTTCTATAACTTAGAAGTGACTCTACAAATCAAGAAGAAAAATATCAATAACCCAAATGAAAAAAGAAGGGAAAAGTATAAAGACATACAGTTCGAGAGAGAAAATTACAATGGCTCTTAAACATATGAAAAGATATTCAATCTCAATTACAATTAGTGAAAGGGCTACTATGATTCAGTAAGAAAAAGATCAGCAGTCCAATAGAAAAATGAGCAAAGGAAAGAAATAGTTCTTGGAACAGAAAATACAAATAGCTTTGAGACATACGAAATGACGCCTTATATTCACTGGAGAATGTACATATGTATTTGCTTCTGAATATTTGAACTATCTCTGGAAAGCTATGTAGACAACTGGTAACAGGGATAGTCTACAGGCAATACAAGAGGGGAGGGAGGAATAAACAAGGGTGGAAGACTTTGTGGATATGTAATCTTTTGTGCCTTTTGAATCTGGAGCCATGTAAATAAAATACCTATTCATAAATTTTTTTAAATTTACAAAATAAATAAAAAAAACCGATAAATCAAGAGAGATCTAGGGATCTCTTCCTAATTCTACCATTAAGTTTTGTGACCATAGACAAATTCCTTCCTCCTTTTTGGAACTTGAAATAAAATGATGAGGTTGGGTAGATGATCTCTAAGATCTAATAAGCCTAGAAGTCCCCTTAAGAGCTTTCCTTGAGAGCTTAGTTAGGATGTGAATACGGATTCTCCTCCCAGGCCCAGTGCATACAGCTGCACAGATTCCGGACTATAAAATCCAGGGGCACAGTTCATATAACCTGCCATGTGTTAGACATCCCTTGGATTGTGCAATGCAAGCTTACATTTCTCTATGGGGGAGACCTGGCTCTCTCTTTGCCTTTAGATTTTCACCAAGGACTTTGTGACCATAAAGAAACTGTTACTGGTGGAAACCAATGGTTACTTCTTATGTGGTAAGGGCACCAGGTCTTCTCATTCAAACAAGGTTATTATATATTAATCCATCTCTCTTGGTTATGACAAAAGGATATGCAGTATAGGATTCTTATACTGCTTGACCTTAAATGCTCAAAAAAAACTTTAAGGTGCTTAAAATCATGAAAAGCTAACAATGCTTGAAACAATTTCAAATGATTAAAAGTAATCAGTATATGATAAATGTTGAAATCCCAACTAGTAGGAAACAATTGAATATCCATTAAAGTGTGTAGTACAACTATTGAGGAAAAATTAATGAAGTTAGAATCCATATCCCATACTCAAACTCCTGATGGACCAAACAGCTAAGTATAAAAAGTGAATATCTAATTTCAGGGTTGAGAGAAAGCAGCAGGATATATCCTAAAATAACAAACTGATAACATTGAGCAAAAACCAATAAAAATTTCTAGAAATAAAATAAAACCATAATAAAAATTAGACAGCAAATAAAAAATTAAGAAAACAAAACAACATATGTATGTAACAGATCGACCATTAAGTCCTTTCAAATCTATAAGAAGGGAGCCAATGTGGCTTAGTGGTTGAGCGCCAGCTTTCCACATATGAGGTCCTGGGTTCAATTCCAGGCCCCAGTACCTCGGGAAAAAAAAATCAATAAGAAAAATGGCGAAGATTGACAATGGAAAAATGGGTCCAATCACAAATTCACACAAAAATAAATACAAATGGCAAACAGGCATGGGGGAAATTCATTTCACAGGTATGCAAAGAAACACAAAACATGATACCATTGTTTTGAATAGCAATCTGGGCAAGATTTCAAAAGTAATCACACTCAGCATTAATGAGCAAGAGAAGAACAGTTTCACACACAGCTGATGTCTATATATATTGGTGCAACTTTTCTGGAGAGCCATTTGGTGATGTGAATCAAATTTATAAAATTTATAGATCCATTGATTTAAGTAACTCTGCCTTTAGGAATATAGTTAATGAAAATAATCAGAGATGGGCACAAGGATCTGAGTAGAAGGAAGTTCATCAAAGCACCATCTATAGTAGTGAGAATTCAAAATTTGACCTGAATGTTCATCATGAGTGTGGTAGACTGAATAATGGCCCCCCTAGACATCCACATCCTAAACCCTGGAACCTGTGAATGGTATCTTTCACGGAAAGAAGGAGTCAATGACCATGAAAAGTCATCTTTTCAAAGGTCAAGGGAAAATATTTGATACATAGTGAAAGAAGAAGCAGTGTGTAGCATATGATATCAACTGTTGACTTTTTTTTTTTAGGAGGGACTGGGGATTGAACCCAGGACCTTGTTACGCAAAGCAGCTCTCAACCACTGAGCTACACCTACTCCCTCAACCATTGAAATTTTAAGTGTACATCCATGTCTAGTAAAAAATGAAAAGAATACATGCCAAGATGGTGACAGTTGTTTTACTGAAGTAGTGCGATTATGATTGATCTTTTTTTCTTCTTTAGTCTTTTTGAAATTTTTTTTTCAAAATTTCCAAAATAAACTTGAGTTACTTTGGAAATCAGAAAAAAAATAGTATTTTTTAATTTTTAAAAATTTAATTAAAGGGAGCGGATGTAGCTCAAGTGGTTGAGCGCCTACTCACTCTCACATTTGAAAAGGATTTGAAATGTTAGAAACTGCAGACTGGCTTGCTTCAGCAAGGGCATCGGATGCAGATAATTTCTGAAACTCACAGAGAGCCGAAAGAGGCAGAAATGCTTGTTTTGTCACAATTGTTTCCCAAATAACAGTGCACAGCTTGATAGGTTCTCAACTGATTCCTTAAAATAAGTTTTTGGAAGCAGGAAAAGGAAGAAGATTTTAGGACAAACTGAGGAAGAAGGGAGATGTATCCCTTCTTCTCCTCTCCCATTTATTAGAGCAAAACTGAATTATTTTAGAAACCATTTTATAATGGTTTTATAACACACTAGTCATCCAAACAATGGTATTGTATATAGTTAAATCTTCTGATCTTGAAAGCTCTGTTGTGGTTGTGTAAGAGAATATCCTTGTTCTTAGGAAATATACACTAAAGGGCTTAGGGCTTGTGAAGGTGAGGCTAATGTGTCAACTCAGCCAGGTAATTGTGCCCAGTTGTTTGGCCAAGCAAGCACTGGGCTAACTGTAACACAAGGACATTTATGGGCTTTAGTCATCAGTGAGTTTACTGCATAGATGGCTGATTACATCTCCATCAACCAGGGAGATTGCCGTCAGCAATGAGGCATACCTGCTTTATCCAATCAGTCGAATGCCTTAAAATGGGAAGTAATTTCAGCATTCAGAGAGAATTTCCCAGCTCCTCTTTGGACAGCAAACATCTCCCGGAAACTCATCAAGGACTGGACTTTCATCGGAGCCCCTGGTTTGCAGCCTGCCTGCGAAACCTGGACTTGTGCATCCCCATGGTCACGTGAGAGACTCATAAAATCTCATACTATTTACAGATATCTCCTGTTGATTCTGTTTCCCTAGAGAACCCTGATTAATAAAGGGCTCAAGGGGTATCATGGCTACAAATTATCTCTAATGGGTGAAGGTGGGGAGGAGGTGTTGAATATGGAGAAAGCGAGAGGGAGAGAGAGAAATAGTGCCACTGGGGAAATACATTAACATGTGGTGAATCTGGATTAAGAAGGGGATACTGGCGTTCTCTGTATTAGATCTCACAACTTTACTGTAACTGAAATTATTTCAAAATAAAAAGTTGGAAAAAAGTCATCCCAGTACTCTGAAGCTTTGCTCCCTGCCTCACCCTTCAGCTCTATGCAGTAGACCCTCCATGGTTCAATTTGGATGAAGACTCCATGATTTTTCTTATGTGACTCTCTATTAAAATCACTGAGAAGGAACATGGGCTTTGAATCAAGCAGTCTTGGGTACAAATTCTGGCTCTAGTATTTTCTCTTGAAACCCCAGGTCACCATTGGATTCACCAGTCGTCACCTTGGGGAAGATGGGAACTGTGCCCAGGTGTTGAGAACAGGACTGGATACATCATCTACAGCCCCGAATTCGGCAACTCTTCAACCTGCCTCTTCCTTCCTTAATCGTCTCATACTCACGATTCAGCCTCCGTAATACTTCCAAAGTTGGTGGCTTTCTCTCTATACTTGCTGTTATGGTTTAGGTTCAGAACCTTACTTTCTCAACCCGATTAATACAAATGCCTCACAACGGGTTTCCTGCCTCAAGTGGGTCATTACCCCCAATGTATCTGTCACACTGCAATCATGGTGATCCTTTAAAATTATAGTTTCTTGTCATTCCTTGCTTACAGCTCCTCAGTCATTCCTGATTGCCCTCAGGGAAAACCCCCAAATCCTTAGCTTGCCTCGGAGATCACTCATAATCTGATTACTGCTTCTAGCTTCAATCTCCTCTTTAGCCATGTTCCCCCTCACACCCTCATGCTCTTCCATCTTGAATTGTTTGCAATTTCCCAAATGTTCCAGGTGCTCTCACACCTCCAGGTTTTTTTGACACACATTCCCCTGGCTGACATGTTTTCCCTCATCATCCCCCTTCCCCTCTTCCCACACCAAGCCATCATTTTGCTCTTGCTACTCAAGCTGTGCATGGGCATCAGATGGGAGTTTAAAATGCAGAATCTACCCCAACCCAAATCTACTGAATCAGGATTTGCAGTATTACAAGCTCCCAGGTGATTCCTAGGCACACAAAAGTTTGAGAACCCCTGTTCTAGCACACACCTACTCATGCTCATCTCCTTCCAGAAGTCTTCTTTTGTTCCATTTCTGCTCTACCTATTCTACATCAATTGCCTTTCTCTGGTCTTCCATAACCCTGTGTTTACCTCCATCATGAAATATGCGATACTGCTTTCAAAGTACCAAGTCCAGAGCCTGGCAACACATAATAGGTGCTCAATAAATTCTTGTTGCATAAATGGATGAATAAGTGAATAGACAAACCAGGGCAAATAAAACTGTGAGTGGAAAAGGTTTGCTTAGGTTTTTTTCTTTTTTATAATTATACTTAGATGGTTCTCCCTTCCGGTTCATGCTACACATTCAACCGCCAACGGCTCAAGAAAGAACAAGTGCACCCTTGGGAATAGCTGTTCTCCCATACTCCTTCAGTACAGCATCTGCAGGCATTTGAACAAATGAGTCCTCCAGCTTTTTGCTCACCATACTTTTCAGCTTAGGTTTGAAATAAAAGCTTTGGGTTCAGATAACAGTTTTTAAGGGTAAAAAATTCCCTAGAAACCCGAGCTTCACCTTGCTCTATGAGAGGGGTTTCCTGAACTACCCAGCTTCTTTATTTGGGAGCGTGAGTTGCTCAAACTGCTGCAAAATTCCTACGACACCAAGAAAAGGAGCTATAGGAAAAGCCCAAGTACGTGAAGTATCGGCAACCATTTGCCATCACTGCATGTGACTTTCAGGAATGAAAAATAAAGGGCTGCTTGCCAAAACACAGCATGGCGGGAGTTCCTCCAGAGGCTTGCCACACTGATGGCAAAGAAAAGCAAACAAAAGAAACATTCTTTCTACTTGTGAGTGAAACAAAGAGCCCACTGAGAAAACTGAAGTGAGCAGTAGAGCTGCAAAATAAACAGAAATGGGGGCTGTCTGTGGAGGAGGCATCTGGTTTCAATGTAAACATCCTTAAAATGTTGCAAGAATGAATGTACATTTGAATAATTTATTATTAAACTTGTTACCATGGATAATTAGGGAAGATTGAGAACTGAGGATATACTTGGAGATGCCCAAATCGACTGCAGTTCCCCACTCAATTTAGACATTTTCTGAGAGGAGAACTGGGAGAAAAATATTTGAAAGCAAATGAAAGAGAATTGCCGAGGCAAACCCAGGACTGTCTGGCTGGTATATCTGAAAGACTTGTGTGAACATGGAGCCTTAAGTAGATTGCACAGTTTGCTCAGGGAGCCAGAAAAGTTGGGGACCACACGGGCACAGGGGTCTCTGCTTGCTCTGGGTTTTGCCTGGAGTTTAGGGAGAGGAACTTGTCATAAATTACACTTGCCATTTCATGTGACAAATACAACATACAAAGTTCTGAAAGATGCTCTAGAGCAGGGCTGCAAATTAATGATTAAGACCTGTGGTTTGAGCCATATCCAGGGTCACTCCCCCACCCCCCACCCCCCACCCCCATCTTAAGTTATTGCCAACATTATAAAAATTTGTGAGATTTGACCTAAAATTATTCAGACTTTTTCCTAAAGCTATTCAGAAGACCTGGAAACACAGGGTCCCCTATTTCTGCAGGGCAACAACTGGCTGCATCTGAGTAGCCATTGTCACCTTTAAAAAAGATGCACATTCCAGTTTGTCCCAGTCCCTACTACTCCTTTTTATCTAGCTGCCTGGTTCCAGTAAGACTTTGAATTTCTCTCTCTCTCTCTCTCTCTCCCCCCCCCTCTCTCTCTCTCACACACACACACACACTCACACACACACACATCCTAGATTAGCCCCAAGAATGGAAAAGAAAGGCGTTTTCTCTCCTTCTAGTTCAGGAACTTACTGGATATTGCATGGTTTTTTACATGGTTGCAGAACAGTATTTGCTACTTTTTTATATTATCTCTTCAGAATCATCTGAATTTTAACATTTTTTTCTTTCCACTTTTTTTTTTTCATTTTAATGAAGAACTGAAAAATGCCAGTGTCAGGGAGCATCTTTGTCAATAGTCTTTGTCTCAGGTGAGGGGAGCTATTGGCCTTTCCTTGGCATTTCTTATTTCATGCAGATCCTTTGGATCCTTGAATTGGGCCTCCCACCCTCAACCCAAGATGTCTTTCTGTCCTTAAATATATCCCTCTAGGGATTTACCTAAAACTCTATATTTCTGGGTTTTTCTTATCTAAGCAGGAGGTCTGGCAATATTGTCCACATTGAAATGGCTGCTCCTGCATTCCTCCCAGCTGACAGGTAGAATTTTCAGTCAGGGGAATAAGAGTCACCCAGTGACTTCTGCCAGCCTGGAGCCTATGTTTAGGCTCTAAATGCCAAGAGACATCCAGAACTTACATCCACGGTCTCTCACATAGATACCTTTGACATCAGTCAAAGCTCTGGAACATCTGAAGAAGGAAACAGGCTGACAATGAGCTGCTTGGGTGCAGGGGATGTGGTAGCTTGGAGTTAAGCACTGCAGAAAAACATGTTCTTAACCCAAATCCATTCCTGTGGATTGAACCCATCATAAATAGAACCTTTTGATAAGATTGCTTCAGTTAAGGTGTGGCCAGCTGAATCAAGTTGGGCTTTAATCTGGATTACTGGAGACCTTTATAAGGAGAATAATATTTAGACAGTGAGGGAGAGAAAGCCATAGGGGACAGCTAGAAGTTGGAAGTCAACAGAATACCAAAGAGAAAAGAGAAGCTGTCCCATGCATTCCCATGCGATGGAAAAGCCAAGGACCAAGGCTCACTGGCAGGCAACCCCTGAATACCAGTCTTCTGAGAGAAGGCATCACCTTGCTGGCACCTTGGTTTCAAACTTCTCCTAACCGTAAGTCAATAAATTCCCATTATCTGGTATTTGTTTTAGAAGCTGGGAAATTAAAACAGGGAGCCCTGTCTACTTAGCCTCTGAATTCCTACATCCTAGTTAGCATATTGAGCACTGTGCTTGCATGGAATCGACACCCAGAAAATGTCTATTAAATTAAGATCTTAAGTTCATAGAAATCAAAAGTTTACTTCTAAACAATAGCAAAATGGACCTGCATCTTTCTACAGGATTATCTATTATTTTACCTCTTTGTTAAGGAAATATTTTTGCAAAACTGAAAGTTCTTAAAATCTCAATTCCTGGAAAATATTTTGTGTTTTTTTTCCAACCTACCAAACCACATTACCAAAACAATTCACATAGAGCTGAATCCATAGTTCCACAGGGGAGGAAACCAGTCCCAGATGAGAACAAGGCTTGCCCCAGAGAAGCAGTGGCAGTCTGGACAAGCACCAGATCCTGATTTCTAGTACAGTGATTATTTCCCAGTGCCAGCAAAGTACTTCTAAGATGTCAGGGCATATACTAATTTCAGTAGACACATAGGGTAAACTGGATATGCCCTGCTACATATTGTGAAAGGCACGGGCACTTCTCAAGGGCACCATGACCCATCAGACTGTCTCCTTCTGCAAAGGCTAATGGGAAACCAAGGGAATGGAGATGGGGATACAAGAGCTGCTCTTATGACTTTATGTTTAAGGCAGATGCCCCCGTTGTCTTGGGGGCCCTTTGAGGAAACACATCCCACCCCAACATCAAACTATAATTTCCAACATCCAGAGAATAAATGTGTAACTGCCAGAGGCATGACAGGACCTGACACATGACAGTATATGAAATCAGCCATGTAACTAGGAAACATCACGATTCTGTTTCCAAAGCAAGGACGTCAACATTACAAGTTATTCCATTCAAGGTAAAAGAAGCAAAGATGAACTGGGATTGCCATATCGGAGGCCCACTGTCCTCCATTCTTTTCTTGCTCCTCTTGCGTGTTGCCTGGCTACCTGCAGACCCTAGGGCCCTATTGGGAATGAAAAGCTAGGCTGTTGATGTGCCCTCAACAGCAGAAGGGCAGCCCAGTCAGTCCACGTGGAAAGAGGATTTATGCCATAGATCATGTCCTCTCTTCCTCCTTCATCTAGTCACACCATTAAATGAAAAACACAACCCTGCTTCATTTCAAGTGATTCATCAAATAATTGTCCTATAATAAACTAAGCCTGTAAATAAGAAGTTGGCCACCAGCTTCTAAGAGCATACTAATCAGTTTGAGCTGGTAAATATTTTGATGAAACTGGTCAAAAGAATAATTTTGATGGCATTATTCTGTGACCTTTAAAATTAGGGTGTCACAATACTTTAGAAAGAGAGGGACCTTACTTCCTGATATGCTGTTTGTTGACCCCTGCACAAGTAGGCCGAGTTTAGTGAAATCATGTTTGACTGTGCCTTCTGCTCAGCAGTGCCATTTTGTTACATGCAAGTGACTGGTAAGAACCGTTGGGTTCTTTGATTATTCTTATGATTTTGCATGATTGTACATGATTTTATATCAAAATCTACATGAACCCCAAGATATTAACCAGACAAATTTGTCAGCCGTGACCTGAAATGTAATAGAATATGTATTTTTAAAACATTTCTAGAGTAAAGCATCCAACTAAGAAGACATTTTTAATGAAAGACCTAACATTAGGGGCTTTTTAACTGAATGACAGTGTGGGGGGGTGGAATGAGGGGAAGAGGGGCTGCATTGACTTTAACCACTTATAAAATAAAGACATAGAGAAATGAGGCTGGTGAATAATTTGTCAGCTGGTGGCCTCTTTAGGTACCTGCAAGACAGAGCTGGACTATTATATTTAGTACAGATGCCATAAACAATAAAAATATTAAAATATTGGATTTTATTTTCAATAACAACAAGGATAATTCTGGTGCAATCACTATTCAAGGCTGCCCACAATATGGATGTGGCTTGTTTCTGGTACAAGTCCCTATCACCCTCGTACACACACTTCAGTTCAACTGGACGTGTCCCTGTTCCCTTCTCTATGCTGTTAAAAAGTATAAATATATATATATATATATATTTGTTTTTATTAGAGAAGTTGTGAGCTTACAAAACAATCATGCATAATGTGCAGAAATCCCGTACGCACCCCTCCACCAGCACCTTCCATTGCAACATTTGTTACAGGTTATGAAAGAACATGATCAGACCATCACCACTAACTACGACCCTTAGCGTGCATTTGGTATATTTTTCCACACACCCCCTATGTTAACACCATGTATTAGTGTTGTACACTCGTTATAGTTCATGAGAGAACACTCATATCTGTACTGTTCACCACAGTCCATCATCCACCGCACGGTTCACTGTGTTATGGACGTCTGCCTTGTGCAGGCTATCTGAAGTGTACACTCAGTGGCTCTCTCTTTCATCACAGAGTTGTGCAGCCATCACCTCATTAAAGCCTTGAACCTTTTCCTTAGTCCAAAAGAAAGAAATACCCTCCTATTATTGACTCTTAGCATTGATATAGTAACT
>PVKH010014004.1:0-16638 GCA_004027955.1 Chaetophractus vellerosus
GTGGTAAAGGAAGTGACATAATCCAAGTTAAAAGTGAAAAGGGCTCTGTTTCATAGTCCTTAGTCTCATCCACCCCACTCACTCTTTCCCAGCAGCATATAGCATTGTGTGGGTAGCATATGGCAGTGTGCTTCCTTGGAATTTAAAAATATGTGTGGGTTACTAGATCCGAACCACTCAGAGGATCTCCCTAAAGGTGTTCCTCTCTCATCACACCATGACTTACTCACTCGTCGAGGTGTTGTCTCTCAGATCTTGGCATTGTAAAGGCAAGCACCAGAGGCATCAACAAAGGAAACGAACTATGTTCACTGAAAAACAACCAGCAGATTTGAAGATCTTAGTCAATAAGAACCTGTACCCAAACCCTAGTCTTCAGAAAGAAATGACCTTTAAAATGGGTATGCATTCACCAGTACTGCAGGTTTGGTTCAAGAACCGTAGAGCAAAACTCAAGGAAGCAAAATACAAGTATATTCAGCAAAAACAAGAAGCTCAATAACAGCAGTTACCTGAGGAAGGAGTCAAGAGCAATCCTTCCAAGAGAAACATGGACACACCACACAGAGCCCGTAAGGGTGCTTGTCCTGTTTCCTTAGTTTAGGCAAATAATTCACTACCCTCTTTCCAACTTAGCATTATGTCCCAACTTTGGAGTCCCCACAGACCACTGTGTTGGTCACAAAATAGTCCATTTTGGCTACTGCCAATATCCCAGCATATACTGCATCCCCATTTTGTAATCCCAAATTCTTCCCCCAAGCTTAGATTCTAATTCTTTTGTTTCTTCGTCTCTACAAAGAACTTAAACAGCATTTTAAATGATCTCCATTACAACTTTTCTGTAAATCTAAAATTATTCTCGATAGAAAGTTCATGCTCGGGCACTTCTTTTAGGATACTCAGGCTAGGACTTATCCACTAAAAGATAATTTTTAAAGAGAGATTGCATATCACATGGTAGACATCCTGTTGGGAATTGAATCATGTCCCTGACAAGACCTGTTCAGGTTCTAACCCCTGGTCCTGCGAGTGTGAACTCATTTGAGAATAGGGTGTTCACAGCTTCTATTTAGATGAGGCCAAATTGAATCAGAGTGGACCTTAATCCTCTATGTCTGGAGTCCTTAAAGCAAAAGAAATTTGGACATGAAAGTAGAAGCCCCAGTAGGAGACCTAAGAAGACAGATCACCGTGTGACAGAGGCATGCAAGTCACCATCAGAAAACTATAGACTTCTGAAAAATCATGGCGTGCTGTGATGATTAGGCTAATGTGCCAGGTAATTGTGCCCAGTTGTTTGGTCAAGCAAGCACTGGGCTAATTGTAATACAAGGACATTTATGAGTTTCAGTCATAAGTGAGTTTACTCCATAGATGGCTGATTACATCTGCATCAACCAGGGAGATTGCCATTAGCAATGAGTGATGCTTTATCCAATCAGTTGAATGCCTTAAAAGGGGAAGTGATTTCAGCATTCAGGGAGAATTTCCCAGCTCATCTTTGGACAGCTAATGTCTCCTGGAAACTCATTTAAAACCTTCATTGGACTTTCCTCAGACCCCCTGGTTTGCAGCCTGCCTGCAGAACCTGGACTTGTGCACCCCTACAGTCACGTGAGAGACTCTTATAAAATCTCATACTATTTACAGATATCTTCTGTTGATTCTGTTTCCCTAGAGAACCCTGACTAATATACCTGCCAATACCTTGATTTCAGATTTTCAGCCTCCAGAACTGCAAGACTATAAATTCCTGTTGTTTAAGCCAACCAACCTGCAATATTTCTCATAACAGTCCTGAAAAACTGAAACATAGCCAGAGCCAGGTTTAGAGAGAATTTGTTAGTCTTAATTGAATATATTAGGAAAAATAAATTCTGATAATCAATGATGTAAGGACATATCTCTAAAAATTAGGGTAGGGAAGCAGCAATTAATTCCAAAGGAAGAGGAAAAAATGATGGCAGAAAATAACAAAGACCAAAGTGACTGTTAATTAAAATGAAAAGAGTGGCCCAGCGCCCTTGCCTGGTGGGTGATGCTCTGTGCTGCTACAACTGGGGATTTCAGGCCACCTCGCTACCAACTAGAGAGAAGTGTATCACCTGCTTGGAAAATCCCCAGCCATCAACACAGTCTGTGAAGTCCAGCAAATTTCTGAGTGACTCTCCTTAAGGACAGAGAAATAGTCTATGCCCTGCCTTCCCTTCTTTCCAGCTCCTAGAACTGACTTCTGCTCATGGCAGCCTGTTAGCAACATTTGATTAAATTTTATTGACTTACTCAGGAATTTTTTTTTTACTGAATACATATAAATTTTTAAAAATCAAACAATATGTTACACAATATATTTAGTTCATAGTAATGCAATCATACAGTATTTGTCCTTTTGTGTCTGGCTTGCTTCGCTCAACATAAGGTCCTCCAGGGTCACTCATGTTGTCATATGCTTTACAACTTTATTTCTTCTTACAGCTGCACAATATTCCATCATGTGAAAAGACCACAGTTTGTTTATCTATTCTTCTGTTGATGGACACCTGAGTTTCCAACTTTTGGCGGTGGTGAATAATGTTGATTTGTACATTGGTGTGCAGATGTCTGTTTGTGTCACTGCTCTCAGTTCTTCTGGGTATAGTCCCAGTAGTGGTATTGCCGGGTCACGTGGCAAGTCTATATTCAACAGTCCTCTACAGTGGCTGTACCATTCTGCATTCCCAATTCAGGAATTATTAATGGTGGGGAGAGACTATACACCTTGTTCACCTCCTGCCAATACTCACTGATAATCTTCACTCTGGCCCAACTTTTGCTGCCAGTTTGTGGGGTTCAGAAGAAACAGAGCTAGTTGGTATGCTCTGCGTGTGGTTTGGAAGACAGAAAGGCTTAATGGATGCAGAATTTATGTTTGGGGTGATGGAAAAGTTCAGGTAATAGATGGTAGTGATGGCAGCACAACATTGTGAATATAATTAACACCACTGAATTGTGTACTTATACTTGAAAGTGTTTAAAATAGGAAATGTTACGTTGCATATATGCTACCACAATACTTTTTTTTAACAAATAAATTTTATTGATACATATTAATAAAACAAATAAAAAACAAACAATGTATGTGTGACGAACCATCACCTGTTGAGCGTGGCACTCCTGAGCTGGGCTTGAGCTGTAGGTTTGGCCAAAGCCTCTCTGGGAAGGATGAGCATGTGGGTGGCACGGGGGGTGGGGGGAGATGATGACTGATATGGAGCACCTACTAAGCACCTGGCAGTATGCTAGGGAAGCACTTAAGGACATCCTATTTAGCAGATGAGAAATAAGGTAGCAGGGTGGTGGGGGTTTGTATCATGCCCCCACAAAAGGCCTGAGGGTGGGAGCCCATTTGTTAAATAGGACCTTTGAAGATGTTATTAGTTGTGGGGTACCCACATTGAATGAGGGTGGGCCTTAATTCAGAATGGCTGAAGTCCTTATAAGTAAAGGAAATTTGACATAGAGAATGCCCCAGAAAACAGCTGGAAGTCATTGGGACTCAGAAGAGAAAGGAGAAGCCGCTGCCATGTACCTTGCCATGGGATGGAAAAACCAAGGACCAAGGAACTCCACAGTCTTCAGAGAGAAAACGCCACCTTGTTGACACCTCAGTTGTGGACTTCTCCTAGCCTCAAAACAGTGAGCTAATAAATTTCCTTGGTTTAAGCCAACCCATTATTGTATTGTATTTATTTTAGCAGCTGGGGAAACTAAAACAGTTTTTGGCACCAGAAAGTGGGGTGTTGGCTATGACAAATACCTAAAAAGGTGGAAACAGCTTTGAAATTGTGTAATGGGTAGAGGGTAGAAGAATTGTGAGGTGTTTGATGGAAAAGGCCTAGATTGCTTGGAAGAGACTGTTGGGGGGCCCGGCTGTAGCCCAGTTGGTAGGGCTCCGGTTTGCCACATGGGAGGCCCTGGATTCGGTTCCCGGGGCCTCCTCGAGCAGGCAGACCGCCTTGAGAAGGCAAGCCGCCACAGGCAGGGCAAGCCCCTGCAAGCAGGCAGGCTGCCGTGTGGTGAGCTGACTCGGCAGGTCCCCACACGGCGGGGAGGACAAGCAGACACGGAAGAACACAAGAATGAACACAGCAAGAACAAGCAGAAAGGGGGGGGGTATGTAATAAATAAAAAAATAAATCTTTAAAAGAGACTGTTGGTAAAAATACAGGAAAGGTCCTTCTGATCAGGCCTTAGAAAAAATGATGAGCATGTTATCAGAAATTGGTTAAAAGGTGACCTTGTTACAAAGTGGCAGAGAACTTGGGGAAATTATATTCTGATATTGAAAGGGGAACTTTTAAGTGAACTTGGGTATTTAGCTGAGGAGATTTCCAAGCTAAGTGTGGAAGGGCAGCCTGACTTCTCCTTGCAACATATAGTAAAATGTGAGAGGAATGGGACAGGTTGAGAAATGAAGTCTTAAGCACAAAGAAACTAGAAATTATTGGTTTGGAAAATTCTGAGCCTAACCAGGCTCTGAGACTAGAGCTAGAAGTGGTTCTACCAGGACCTCACTGAGTTTCTGGAAAGTGAGCCCCCAGCGAATAGTGAGGATTAAACTGAACAGCCCTTTGCTGAACAGGATGTTGCTGGATGTGGATCCACTCAGCCATTTCAGTGGAAGACAGGATTAGAAATGCAGTTATCCAGGAAGGATCTGTGGAAAGTTCTATTGTCTGATGGTTTGGACCTGCTTGAACCACATGCAGAGCCGACAAGGTTTTTGCAAAATTTGTGTGAGCAGAACCACTGCCAGGCTAGATTGAAAAGGGCAGAGAAAGGATGAATTGGAGGAAGAATGACTTCAAGGGAAGAAGCATGGATGCAGAGGACTGGACTGAAAAGATCTCCTCACTCCAAGAGAGTGGGTCCACCTACATGTGTGGAAAGAGCTTGTTCTCCCTTGTGCTTAGGTGGGCCTTGAGCCCTTTTATTCGGGGAGAGTGCTGTCATTCCAGTGCTCAGAGACGGGGCCCTGTACCTCGATGTTCTTGCAGAGCCTGGCCACTAGCCCCATGCAGAGAGGAGAGGGCCTACACCCCAGTGTTCAGGGAGAACATGGCCCCCGCACAGAAGCTTGGAAGGAGTGGGGCTGCTGCTCCAGCAGGCCCAGGGAACAAAGAATTGAGCAACAGATGACTCTCAGATCTTGAAATCTAATGGGGCTTGCTTTGTTGGGTATCAGACTAGTTTGGCATCTGTGACTGCTATTTTCTTTCCAATTTCTCCCTTCTGATATGGGAATGTTTAACTTACGCCTGTCCCTCCATTATATATTGGAAGCAGAAAACTTGTTTTCTAAGTTTTACAGGTCCAGCAGTCAGAGAACTGTTGCCCTAGGACAGATCACACCCATAACAGATTTTGATGAGACTTGGTACTTAGCATTGTTCTAAAATGGTTTAAGGGTTTTAGGATGTTGCGATGGAATGAATGTATCTTGCATGAATGAAGAACATGTCTTTTGGGAATCCAGAGGGTGAGCTGCTGGAGATTGAATCATGTCCCCCGCAAAAGACATGTTCAGGTCCCAACTCATGGTCCTGTGGGTGTGAACCCAAATTTGAAGATGTTATTAGTTAAGGTGTGCCCAAACTGTATGAGGGGGTGCCTTAATCCAGTATGGTTGAAGTCCTTATATACAAATGGATACAGAGAAAGAAGCCATGAGGAACAGACAGAAGCTGCAAGTCAGTGGGACCCAGAAGAAAAAGGAAGGATGCCATTATGTGCATTGCCATATGACAGAAAAACAAAGGACTGAGTATCGCTGGCAGCCATCTCCAAAACGCTGCAGTCTTCTGAGGGAAAGCATTGCCTTGATGATGCCTTGATTTTGGAGTTATCCTAGCCTCAAAACCATGAGCCAATAAATTCCTTTGTTTAAGCCAACCCACTGTATGGTATTTGTTTTAGCAGCTGGGAAACTGAAACACAGGTTTAAGTCATTTGCTCAAGGTCATAGTCATTATAATGAAGCTGACGTTTGAAATATGAGTCAGATCTAAGTTACTTGAGTCATGAGTCCATTCATGAGTTTTCCACTAGAGCATATGGCCTTCAATTACAGCAGGATGAGCAAAACTCCTTCTAAAGTGCCAGAGAGGGGACGCGGATATGGCTCAATTGGGTTCCCACCTACCATATGGGAGGTCCTGGGTTCAGTTCCCGGTGCCTCCTGGAGAAGGCAAGCTGTTACAACTGGCAGGTGCGGCAAGGTGGTGCAGCAACATGATGCAATAAAGAGGCAAAGATGAAAGGCAGTGAGAGACACAACAAAACCAGGGAGCTAAGGTGGCTCAAGTGATTGAGCACCTCTCTCCCACATGGAAGGTCCCAGGTTCAGTTCCCAGTGCCTCCTAAAGAGAAGACGAGCAGACACAGCAAATGGACGCAGAGAGCAGACAGCGACCACAAACAATGAAGGGGTTGGGGGGGATAAATAAATAATAAAGTAAATCGTTAAAAAATAAAGTGTTAGAGAGTCTTTGTTACAACTGCTCAGCTCTGCCAGAATGGTGCAGAAATAGCCATAGATAATATATAAATGATCAGAAATGGGTGGGTTCCAATGAAACTTTATTTACAAAAATAGATGGTAGTCTGTGGGCCATGGTTTTCTGACTCCAGAGTTAGAGAAATCTCAAGAAGCCCTTGTTTATGGGAAGAAAACATTGTTCTAACCCGATTTAACCACGTAGCTGTTGGGAGTGCAGCTGGTTAGTCAGAGCCAGGTATACTGTTACATAATCTAAGAAAGTGATTGAGCACTTTCTCAAAAGGAAAATGCCATGAAAATGCAGCCCTAGGTTGAGATAACTATGGATAGTAAGGTGAACTGATTTATATTTTAAATCCTTTATAGGATGGACATTATAACTTGTACATCCTGGATTTTTTTGCCTATGTGTGTGTTTTAAATCTTTGAACTCTCTTAAAACAGTTCAGAGCTAAAATGGAATGAATGATCAAGTAGAAATGGTCTCAGTGAGGTTTTTACCACTAGATTAGAAAGTTATGCCAAGAGGTCTATGTGTCTCCTACTCACATACCCCTGCTCTGACATTCCTTCTGCAGCCTAGTCCCAATCGACGAGAAGACCGGCCTGTCAGTTTCTACCAGCTGGGGTCAAACCAGCTTCAGTCTAATGCTGCATCGTTGGCCAGAGATGCCGCAAACCTTGCCAAGGATAAGCAGAGAAGTTTTGTGCCTAGCATCCTGCAGAATGAGACATACGGAGCCCTCCTGAGCAGCAGCCCCCCACCAACCCAGCCTCCAGCCCCTGGCACTGCCAGTGCACCCCCACTCCCTCCACGGAACATCGGCAAAGGTACAAAACTGTTAGCAGCTCCTTGCTGATGCTCGAAGGGTTTTATGTTGTTTTTTGCTTTAGGAAGTTTGTAGCTGCTTTGCCTCCAACTAGATGGCATTTGGGCCAGTATCAGGTTGTTTCTTTTTTATTTGGGGGTCTTTTGTTTTGTATTTTCTGTTTACACCCTAAAGAAATTCCGTGAGTCTTAAGATGCCAAGTGGTGGTAGAAATTTCATGACTTTATTCTCTTTCTGGGCAGAGATGTTATGTCCACACATGATTTGGGGATCCCACCAGAGTAGCCTTCGAGATGATGGGCCAATTCTTGAGGCTGGTAGGCATGAGGTGTTTTCCTATAGACCTTCTCTCTATTTTGTTTCTCTTTAACTTTCACCACTCACTAACCCCCACTTTGCCTTTTTTATTTCTCCCCTGCCTGCACTGTGAGCCAGCTTGTGGCACCTGCCTGTATTTTTCTTTTTTTTAAAGCAGTTTTATTGAAATATATTCACATACCATACAATCCATCCAAAGTGTACAATCAGTCTGCCTGTATTTCTTATCTATGATCCCCACAAAATTAGGGATAAAAAAGATACTAATTTTGGGAACAAGGCTCAGCCTAATTATAAAAATACAAGCTAGTCTTTGATGGCACTACCCATGGCTTCAGTGTAAAAAGCATGCTCCATTTACCTCAGTTGGTCTATCACAGCACATAGTCAGTTTGACTCAACAGGATATACTTTTTATAAGTCCAAAGGAAATTGAAGTCCCTGCCCCTCCGCCCCCTAAAAGTGAAGTAACAAGTCCAATGACTAAGGCTTGTTGCCCACGAAGCTCCTTGAATGCAGGTCCAACAAGTGAAGGGCAGTAGCTGTGCCAGGTCCTTATGGGGCCTCGCATTGTCTTTTCCCCTTCTCCTTCCATAGCACGTATACTTGCATTTTAAAGTTCCAGAGTTGAAGTGATTTGGTCATCTCCATTCCATTCATGGTTTTTACTGACTGTGTGTGTCATCTGAGGAAAGATTTTAATTTTCTCCATTGGGTCATATAAAAGGAATGGTAAGCTCTTCATCTCTGTTTAATGTTTTCCTAATGTCTTGGAATTAGAGAATTGTGGGTTTTTCTTTTTCTTCCTTTTATTTTTCCATCCTTGTCTTTCGTGTCATTTTATCTTTTGATACTGTAGATTGTACTCCATGCCTGCTGTCCACCTCTGTAGATTTTCCCTTGCTTCCCATCTCTTCCGCACTTGGTCTACAATGGAATTACTGCACAATAGATAGTGAAGGGAGCTGACATTTGTATACCTGGCCCTGGTGGGGCAGACTTCCTTCACCGCAGGAGAGGTGCAAAGGCTTCCCTGCACCTTTGTCACATGCCCCTGTAAGGGTGTGACCCACTTTCATTTCCTGGCCTAGCCTTCCTGGGTGGGCTATGCACAGCTTCAGACAAGGAACCACCCTTGGCTCTGTGCACCTGAGGAGATGATACCCTCTGAGGAAGAGCACTGAGCTTTGCAAGGCAGAGGAAAGACGTGTGGATAAGGAAGTGCTCTCTCATTTGTGGGTCGCCTGTACCTGCCTGACTTCTAGCCAGAAATTATGTCTGCAGGAGGTCAGTAGGGAGAGTGCAGAGTCCAAAGACTCGCTGTCTTGGATTTTCACCCTTCTCTCCACCTACTCGCATTTGAATGGCAGTGACTCCCGTGGGTTCACAGGGAAGGGCTTGTGGAAGGATAAGGAGGAGCTGAACTTTCATGTGCAGGAGATGGGGTGTTGGTTATTTTCCTCTTTAAACAGCATTTGCATTTGAAAAATAAAATCTGGAAATTTTCTTAAAATATCTTTGGTTTGGTATATGTCAGTATCTATCTTCCAGACAATAGAGATAAGAATCATAATTTTAAAAAACAGCATCCTGTTTGTTCTCCTAATGCTGTTCTAGAAGGGTCGTGTTGACCATTTTATAAGGGAGAGGATCAATAATTCAGTGTCTTGTTTCTGTTTTTGTTCTGTGCGTGTGTGTGCACGTGCGTGTGTGTGCTTGGGTTTAGTTCAGACAGCCTCCTCAGCTAACACCCTGTGGAAGACAAACTCTGTAAGTGTGGACGCTGTAAGCCGGCAGCGATCTTCGTCAGATCCGCCAGCTGTCCACCCACCGCTGCCCCCTCTTCGCGTGACATCTACCAGTACGTGGTTTCCTTTTTCCTTTCTTGCCGGTGTGCTTTGTAGGTCTGGATGGCAGGGGTTGCTTTTGGCAGCCAGAGGGGGAGAGGGCTGCAGATTCCCTCACTCCATGTGCCCACCCACACCTACCCCAACGTGGCCCACTCACTCTCTTCCTTTGTCTCCCTGAGCATTTTAGTAACATTTCCTCCTTCCGCACATTAACTCAGGGTTTCCCTTTTGTTGGTTTTCAATATTTGGGGAGAGTCATTTGGATCACAGTCTGGGATGTGGTTTTCTTTGCTGTCAACATGTAGTTGAAAGTCACCAAAAACTAAGGCAGGAGGTTGTGGGAAGAGGTTTTCCCCGCCACATGGAGACCGAGGCTTCCACTGGGTCTTCACTGGATCAGTGAAGTGAGCCCTGGATGCTGCTGCCTTTTTCCTGCTCTGCGTCAGCTAAAGGAGGGAGGAAAGGCTCTGCCATCTCTGGGTTTAATTGCTTTAAGGGAAGTTAGAGTATTTCCTAGGCCAAGGTGCTTGTGAACACACACTGCCTTTAGGAAAATAAAATAAGAAAGAGAAGCCACAGCACAAGCTACAGTAAGTGCCATATGTGTATAAGCTGGACCTTAGAGCAGCATCAGCTCCTTCCTCTCTCGTGATGTCCTTCCTCTCTCTGAACAGAGTGCGTGGGAGGGTGTTCCGGGGACATCTGAGACCCAGAAGTGGGTGACGGTGAGGAGCAGGGGGTGCTGCAGACAGACACAGGCCACACGGCAAGGAGGCACGCAGGGGCATCCAGAGCCCGCTTTCCTGCATCTCAGTCTGTGCCCCTAGCACTGTAGATTTTGTGTGCTGGGGTCTACCTTTTGATATTTCCTTTAAAACACAGAAAAAGGAAACAAGAATGAAGAAAGAAAATAAAGACTGTAGAACAGATTCCTTAATTTTCCTCACCCCTAGACACCTTTTAGGTCAGCCAAAGGCACCATTCCCTAACTCCTTAGGTAGTACCCTTCCACCCTGAGGCAAACTGCCACCTTTAGCAAGGAAAATATGGTGATGTTGCCAGACAGAATGCTCCAGTATTTTCTAGAGAGGGGGCAAATTTGGGGGAAAGAAGGCATGGGTTCAACACCTAGCTGCATTTCTTACTTGCTATGTGACCTTGGTAAATCACTTCAACTTCTTGTCTGTAAAATGTAGTAATAATCAAGTTTTTCATCATGCCCGCCTCATAGATCATGGAGCCTTGCACAAAGTTAATTCTTCACTACCTTTCCTCACATTTGACCTTTCTCAGTAGCCTGGTAAAATGGGTAGGACATCACTCCCCTTTGGCAGTGGGTCAGCTGAGGCAAAAAGTTCTGATCCAAGAAGGCACAACTACCCAGGGCTGGAACTAGGGCTGGAACTTGACCCCAAACGTCAGCTTACTGCTGCTGTTCCTCCAGGCCTTAGCATCGAGAGCAAAAACCTGTGTCAGCTTCCCAACGGGGAATTCTAGCTGAGAAAATACTTACCAACTAGTAGAAAATTTTTAATCATGAGTTTAGGCTTGCAGTATCCTTATTAATTTGGAAAGGACTCCCTGCCACCTCCCCACTAATCTAGTTTTCTGAAAATCTGCAGCAAAACAGCAGTAGGTTTTTCCCTTAGTAAATATCAGTAGAACAAAGTGAGGCAGTATCTGAAAAGCCTCAGGCAAGAAGGCTGGGGAGTGTAAAATGCTGAAGTCTGAACCTCTATTTCTCTCTTGTTTTCTCTCTCCACAGATCCTCTGACTCCCACGCCACCCCCTCCTGTAGCAAAAACTCCCAGTGTGATAGAAGCCCTGGGTCAGCAGAGCAAGCCAGCCCAGCCTGGAATCCCACAGTGCAAACCCACGCCTCCACCCCTGCCGCCCCAGCCACCCAGCCGTCTCCCTCAGAAGAAGCCTGCTCCCGGGTAACCCTGCCTCTCTTAGACATCCTGCTGAGGCCCTGGTGAAAACCAGCCGTCCTTGCTTCTTGTATTCAAGGGGCTTTCAAAACGACAGTGATCCCCGCTTAGTTCATCGGCTGAGTTGTCTGTAGGAACATTTGAAACCTCCTGTGTTTCTACTCCCATAACATTTGGGGCCAAGAGTCCCATCAGGTCTCAAGGGTCATAAAAGTAGTTCACCATAGGAACTTGTGAAAACATTCATAAGAACTTTTAAACTGCAAAAAAATGTCTACAAATGTATAGATTATATCCACATAATGAATCCAGATGTCTGTTTTGCACAGACACAGACATTTTTGGAGTCCTCAAGGTATCAGGCCGTCTTGGTTTTTTTTGTTGCTGACTTGCAAGGTTATCTTGAACACATAGACCCTCTGCAAACAAGGACATTCTCCTACATAAACACAATACAGCCAGAAAATCAGGAAATGAACTCATCCATGACTACCATCTAATCCTTAGTCCTCATTCGGGTTTTGCCACTTGTCCAAAAACTGCCCTTTATTGCAAAAAGGGATAGTTCATGGCTCTTAATTTGGATCTTTACTATGCAAAATTGCTCCTTCTAGTGGAAATGATATTTAGAAGCCCAAGATCTGGGTGGCAGGTGTGCTTATTGCTATTGGGATGGCACTGCTCCCAGGCCCTTCCCATGGTCATGACTGGGGAATGCACACAGGCTCACACATACACACATACATAAATGCACACACACATTTATCTCCAATTTTAATTGTTCTAAGTAAGAAACCATTCCAGCATACAACATAACCATTTTATTATGTTTATGGCCTCCCTGTCAGGAGTTTGGATAGGCACAATGGGGAGGGCTTCTCTCTGCTCCTCAGTATCTGTGACTTAGCTGCCAAAGACTCAAGTTCTGGGAGTGATAAGCCACAGGAGCTACTTGTCACCTGTAGATGCCTTCACTTCACTATTGTGGTAGTCAGTACTAGCTGCCAGCTGACAGCCCAGCTGGGGCTTTTGACTGGAGCGTCGGGATGTGCGCAGCCTCTCCTTGGGACATGGGCATCCTCATGTCGTGGTGGCCGAGTCCAAGAGCAGGTACCAAAAGAGAGGCCTCACCCCAGAAACTGGCCAAGCAGGGACAGGACCCAGATTTGTGTGGGAGTGGGGCGGGGGCTGTGAAGTGGCACAGGGAGGTCATGGATTCCACCTCTGAATGGGAGGAGTGCTGTGAAAACACCACACCAATCCAACACTAGGAGATTCATTCTCATTTTCTCTTTTTCTGTATTTGTAGTTCCTTTTCCGATGATGAGAAACCATATTTACTCCCATATTGACTGACCTAGTCACAACCCCTTTATGAAACAGATCCCCCATCTCTGCCTCCACCTCCTCTTCTCTGCAGAATCCTTCCTGTCCCTACTGGGGTTCTTATTCCCATTCCTGAACCTGCTTGGCCTGGAGCGACACATCATTTCCACTCGTACCCTTTTGACCACATGACCCCACCAGATGCTGGGGGTTGGGGCGGGGATTGCCTGGACATATAGTCCCTGGCTGGGCAGCTGCTTCCCAGCCACAGCTCTGCCCTGTGGAAGGAGCATGAGTTTTTCATCATTGGCCAGCCCTCTTTGTTACCTTCTAGTTTCCATTTCTATTTTGTTTGCTTGCTTGTTTGTTTGTTTTTTTCAATCTACTCTCTGGGAGGTTTTCTCAGTTTTATCTTCCAGTTCTTTTATTGAATTCCTCGTTTCTGCTACCATATAATAATTTCCAAGTGCCCTTTCTAACTCTAGTTGAGCTTTTTAATAATATCCTATTTTTGTGTCATGGAACCGTTTTTTCCATTCTCTAAGAATATTAACGATGATGTTTTTTGCAGTGGTGTTTTAGTTTTTGGCTTTCTGCATAGCTTGTTTCTTTGGTGCAGGTTTTCCTCTCTTGGCTTTGACTTCTATTATGTTAGAGATGTCCCTGTTAATCTAGTGTTCCATGCTGAATGTTCCAGGTGGGGCATTAAGAACTGATCAACATACTGTACCCTAAGGCTCGGAGCTGCCCATGTGCCTTTCACTGTTGAATGATCTGACTGGGCCATTTTGTTGGGGATCCTGAATTGGAGTCCTTTTTTCTTGGGCTACTCAGATTCCCTAGAAAACAGTCTTCTAGTCTCTTGCCTAAAGGATGTAAGTATTCTGGGAGTTTAGTAGAGAAATAAAGTTAAGCTTTAGTTTAGTCCCTCTGTTTTCTGTTTTTATTTTTTTAAGATAGCCACAACAGCTGTACCTGGTGTCCTTCAGTCCAGACACCCTCTGTTTTACCTTCTCCAAGAATAGAGGCCTTCAGTGGGGATATTCAGGTGGGGTGGATATCCAGGGATTCAGTAACTCCTTAGACAACTTTTTTACCTTTTTCTGTTTAGAGCCCTACCTCGTCTCCATGTCCAGAGGTTCTTAAACCTTTTGGGAACTGAAGGACAAAGTGGAGTATTTCAGGGCTTTCCTTACTAGCAGCTTAGGATTCCTCTTCCTCAGATCAACTACACCGGTTACAATTCATCCTTCCATTTCCAGCTTTCAACATTTTGCTTCCTTTTCAGTTCTCTTTGTTCTTTCAAGTTTGAATCTTTTTTTTTTTTTAATGCTTTTCCTTGGAGGAAGTGGAAGTAAATGTATTTCAATCTGCCAGTTTTAACCAAAAGACTCAGAATTCTTTTAGTGCTGCTTTGTAAGATAACTTTCTAAAATAAGCTTGCATATCTTTGCCTTCCTATTCTTACACAGTGTGTAGGAAATATCATCTGTTACTGAACTATGCTGCAGTGAATATGCTCTCAAGTGCCAATGAGTATTACCTTTTTTCCCCCCCGCCCCCACTCTTCTGCTGCTGCCTTCCGCCCCCTGCCCACTCCCATTTCAAGGCCTGGTTAGAGCCAGTCTTGGGCCTAGACGCAGCAGACATGTACCTATGTCACTGGGCTTGAGGGGAGACCTCCCTGTTACTCTCTGGGTCCTGAGAAAAGAAGAGTTGCCAACCATGGTGATGGCTTAAATTGAGTGACCGAATGACTAGAGCAAGGGGAGGGGCCCCCGACCCCAGGGCGGAAGGAGACGGGAGAGTGAGAATTACCTTTCTTTATAGCAAATGGCCACAGGCTGTGCTTTCCTTAGTTCCTGCTTAAGGTCCAGGCCCCAGCTATTTCCATTCAGCAGCCATCTTTCCCTCAGTAGAGCTTCTCATGCTCCTCTAGCAGCTTGAGTTCAGGCTCTACTGTTAACTGCATCCCCACATCCCTGTCCCCTTGTACTGGCTTTCTTCTCTCTTCCCTCTTACCTGATTTGCGCTTTCCAAGCTGCTGTTCTTTTAGTGATCAAATCATACATTGAAGTTATAATTAAGAACCTTGGGTTCTTGGCAGTCATCAGAGGGAAGCTCTAAGCGTAGTGGGTGTTGGCTGTCCAGGGTGATGTCTTTCTCTGAGGCTTCTCTTGCTGCTTTCTGGGTTTTCAGAAGAGTTCTAGCTAGGGATTGCTGCATGAGTTTCCTCTGTAGCATGGTCATGACTGGAAGGAAAGGGTGGCAGGGTAAAGTGGGTGATGTTAGAGTATATCTAAAACAAATTTGGGTGAATTGAATCATGTTTTAAATGCCCAGTGGAATTCTGTTTTTAAGGGTCCTCTTTATAAAGGAAAAAAGCCCTACCTTCAACCCCATCCCCCATTATTTTGTCCTTGGTATAAATCTGGATTTGCACACTTGTTCTCTTTGAGCAGGGGTCTGCAGACTAGCCTGAAGGCCAAATCTGGCCCACCACGTGATTTTGTACAACCTGCAAGATAAGAAAGGCTTTTATATTTTTACATGGTTGAAGAAATCAAGAGAGGAAATATTATTTCCTGACTTATGAAATTATATGAAATTCAAATTTCGGTGTCCTTAAAGCTTTACTGGAACACAGCCATGCTCATTCATTGATAAATTGCCTATGGCTGCTCTCGCACTCCAGTGGTGGAGTTGCAAGTATAGCCCACAAAGACCATATAGCCCACAAAGCCTACAAAATGTACTAGCTGGCCCTTTAGAAGAATTTTGCTGGCCCTTGTTCAGGCCTTTCTTATGAGCCTTTTGTAGTTGAAGGCTGACAGGTTGGCATGGTGATTTTTTGATAAATCACATACCAAGAGATATTGCTGGACTCAGGTTGGTGGGGCCTTTATTTGTTATGCCTTTTCATTTCCTCAAAAATATAAGCAAAATCCATGTTCTGTTTTCTTCACCTTCGTTCTGAGACTGCAGGCCACAAGCCCCAGACTGGGTTCATTCTGGGCAGCAAAGACAACATTCTGATGCAAGTAAGCCTGTAACTGAAAGAGTTTCATCCCATGCTGCTTCTTCCAGCCTTGCTCTTCCACTCTCCAGCTCCCTCCTGTCACTTACCAAATCCCACTTGGGTGTCTTGCTCTGTGCTAAGTCCAGCAAGATTTACCAGGGAACCCAAGAGATGGCTCCTTTCTCGGCTCAACACAGACATCCTGTCACTTGACCTTGTTTTGAGAGTTGGCAGAACTGTTACACCTTCCATTTATCCAGGTCTACCAGATACCAAGTCTGAGAGTTAATAAACCCATCTTTTGGTCCTGGGAACCACTCCCCTTACTTGGTGTTTCTACATTCTGGCTTTGGGCGATCCTGGAACAGGAGGCTCATAGATGAGGGCAGTGGCTTTGGATGGTCCCAGCAGCCACCAGGCCCCCAAGACCAAGATTCAGCCCCACCCTTGTATACATGAAGAGAACATGGCCCAAAGTGGGGAAGAGAGTTGGTAGCCCCTTGCCAATCCTTGGCTTCAGTCCCGCATGGATAGGGAGGCTTTGGGAAGAGCCCTGGGTAGGACCAGGAACGTTGGATCCAGCTCTTTTTCTCTGGGCCTCTCATCCTTGTGTTTTCATAAAAGAGGTAGTTGAACATGAATTGATGAAATTAGCTCACACTTTTTAACTTAAATACACATGGTTCCCTTACAGAGGGGATGAGTTGGGGACAGGTAGTGTGTGCCTTTCAGGCCTCAGCTGTCAGTAAATCTGTTTTTCCCTTTCTTTGTAGGGCTGACAAGTCGACCTCACTGCTCAGCAAAGGCCAGCCAAGGGGACCTG
>PVKH010014005.1:0-16649 GCA_004027955.1 Chaetophractus vellerosus
CCCTGCCCGTGGCGGCTTTTGCCCTGTCCGTGGCAGCTTTTTGCCCTGCCCACGGCGGCTCCGGCCCGCCCATGGCGGCTTGCCATTCTCAAGGCGGTCTGCCCGCTAGGAGAGGTCCCCGGGAACCGAACCCAGGGCCTCCCATGTGGTTTCCCAGCGAGCTCTTTATCCACTGAGCTATCTAGCCGGGCCCTGTTTTGGTGTTTTCATATCACTTATTAACTTTATGCAATTTACTTATGTTTTTATATGTATTATTTCCCTGTCTTCCCTCTGCTAGAATGTAAGATTCATAATTACAGAGATGTGTGTTGGCTTTGTTCATTAATATTTTACAACTGCCTTGAAGATTAAGGGTATATAATAGATAAAATAACATTGTTGGCCAAAGAGATCTAGAGGTAAAATATGTACTCAATAGAAATTTATTGAATAAATAATGTTCAGAGAACTTTGAATTTTGCAGAGAAATAAAGTTGGGCTTTATCTTGTAGGGAATACAAATGATGTGAAATTCAGAACAGGCATGTTGTGTTTATAGCGGTTATAGTAAAATATTCTTAAGCTTAAGGATAATATATCATAAATTACATTAAATGCAAAGAATTTGCATATAAGATTATACCATGATTGGGAAAGTCACTTTTTTCTATATTTTTTACAACAGAATATTATTTTCAAATCACTAAAGCAAAAAAAAAAAAACCAAAAACAAAAACGTATCTCTATTAGCCATACCAGAGTGTTGAATATGCCAATTACATTATCTCCAGAAAAGCAAGTACAATTACCTTATTTCTAGGACAGCTACATTTCTTTTCAGAACTAGGCATGTTCTAGATTGCTAAAGCATAACATTATTGGCCAAAGAGATCTGGAAGGAAAATATGTACTCAATGAACATTGCAAGAGTTTGAAGTGGCTTTAAAATAAAGATATGGCACCATGTTGGAGATGTTGTTTGAAGTGTCTTTCATTCAACCACAATCATTTAGCAAGATGTGGGGTTTTGGCATCTCCTGCACAATTTATGCCTGAAATCCAAGAGATGTAAAGTTATTGATGTAGAGGCTCTCTTGTCTGAAGAATTTTGTCTGTTCCAACTTATTTGATGGCAAAAGTACCACAATAAGTAGATGCTTAGTTGCATGACACAATGAGTGAAATGAAAACGCTGGTCCTGTAGTCTTTTGACTGGAGAAACATAGCCTTTCTAAGGAAGTACCTTCTCATAATATCTTTTTTCAGAAACTGGGGTTTTCTCATCAAATCAGCATGTATGCTATGTTTTGGGATTTCAGGTTGGCATAATGTGCCATAGCTTTCTTTCAGGTTGCTGTAAATATTAAGTCCATTGGAATTATTAAAACTGCTTTGGAGGGCCCGGCTGGATAGCTCAGTGGATAAAGAGCTCGCTGGGAGGCCACATGGGAGGCCCTGGGTTCGGTTCCCGGGGACCTCTCCTAGCGGGTAGACCGCCTTGAGAATGGCAGGCCGCCATGGGCGGGCCGGAGCCGCCGTGGGCAGGGCAAAAGACTGCCACGGACAGGCGGAAGCCGCCGCGGGCGGGGCAGGTCGCCTGCGGGTCGAGCACAGCCAGCCACCCGCGAACTGAGGGGGCCGGCCGTGATGGAAGCAGAGGCCGCCCACGGGCGGGGGGAGCCGCGCCTGCGCGGTGGCCAGGTCTCGGCGCGTCGACGCGGCGGGGGGGAAGGGGAGATATGTAGTAAAATAAATAAATCTTTAAAAAAAAAAAAAAAACTGCTTTGGAAATGAACATGAACTTTGAATAGTAAATAAATAAAGGTAGAGAAGAAATTACTTTCTCATTATTCAAAAACAAACAGAAACAAGTGTAACTTGTTTCCCCTAAATTATCTTATTACTTCAGGTGGTAAACACTATATTTTTTAATGAATTTTATGCAGCTTTTTATTGTTGTGTTTTCAAAAGTATAAATATGATCCTCTAATAAAAATGTGCAGCTTCCCAGATTAAGACCCTCTGTTTCTGAAGGCATAATAATAGCAGCACTGTTAATGATTTTAAAATGAGGACCTGTCCGTTTGTTTTCATCTTGAAGACTATTAAATGAAAACCAATTGGTTTGAGTCAGAAATGAAAAAAAAAAAAAAAACCAAAAACAATAACATCATTTGTGAGAGAATAATAGTAAAAAGCTAGTAAGAAGGAAGTGAAGTTGGCAGATTAAGGGTCTCTGGAGGCACACAGCTTTGTCCTTTTGTCCTTTGCTAAAATATTGCTTTTACTTTTTGTTTTTCTTCTAGATTTTAGTGTTCTCTTTTCTTTCTATTTAAAATACATTTTTCTCTGGCTTAATGCTGTCACCTGTCTAATTAAAAAAAAAGAATTGAAATTTGCATAAATCTTAGCTGGAGTGAATCCCAAGTTTGGGAAGAGGGGCACATCTTTCCACAAAAGTATTGAGAAGCAATGCAACTGGCGGTTCTAGGCCTCCAGATCCCGTAAAGCTTTCTGAGCCATGTATTCTCTGCACATTTTCCAAAACTTTTCTGTAGTGAAACGAACCAAGTTTTAGAATTTAGACACACTTCACAACCTCTCCAGCCACTCATCTCTTTTGCAAACTTGAGCCAGCTGCCTTATCCTCTGTGACTCCCACCCTTCCTCCACAGAATGGAGATAATGATATCTACTATCTTAGAAGCATTGTAAAGGCAAATTGGGAAATAAATGCTTAGGCATGTTGAAGAATCCATAAGTTCTGACTCAGAAATCCTCATATTAAATATTTGTGAAGGACTCTTTCTGTTAGAGGCATTTTTCGAAGAATATCTTCATATCCATTCACTTGTTTAAAATTCAAACAGTCTTATATGGTGGGTACTATTTTATCTCTTAGAAGTAAAATGCACTAACCAATTGCTCAACTGGAGTACTAGGTCCTATTTTATCTCCATTTTAATGATGAGGAAAGTGAGACATAGAACTGCTATTTAATTTTCTTAGTGTGACTAATAAGTTGAAGGGCTTGAATTTAAAAAGAGGCCACAATCTTATCTACTCCTTTCTACAACAATTAGAGCTGATCAATTTTACTTTAATTTCCTTCAGGTAAACAGTCCATAATTTTCTCTTGACATCTAATTTAGGACTCCTTTTTGGGCTTTCTGTGCTTAGAAGTTATAAAAATAGGTTCTGAAAACTTAATCAGTTATAAAAAGGAATGTGGAGGGCCAGATAAAAAGAAGGCTCCTTTCCCATCTTAGATAGTAAGAATGGATTCCATTTTAAGATGTGTGTGTGGTCTCATGCAGTGAACTTTGAACTTCAAGTACTATGAATCACATGATTAAAATATTTTGAACTTGCACGTATAATATAACTTTAAAATAAATTATGTATGCTATTTTGTGAATTTATAATAAGTATTATAAAACATACACAAATAAAACAAAAGAATGAATGAGATAAAATATAGATAAAAACAGAAATTCAAATATTTCCTTCCTTCAGTCCAATGAAATTATCCACTTTCACAACTAGTCTAGTAAAGAGAAACCCGAGTAGAAGTCAGAAACAGAAGGCCCTCAGACAACAATATGTCCTGCCAGAAGGGTTTAGTATTATAAAGAGGATTGCACAATCATCTAAACACTGACACTCTCACATAAAAATTTGGATTTCTGACTTCTCCTGGAAAATCAGAGACCTCTCAACGCTGTCCTGTGTTCCTATATGACTACCATTTTCAGAAGTCAAGCACCAGCTGATATCTTCAGACAAACCTTATATGCCACAGTTTGTCACAGTCTTCGCCATCTCTATTGTACCTTTATGCTTATTCCCTCTCTACTTTGCATGCTTGTCCCTTGTTGGCATTTGGGTTTAGAACCTCTGAATTAAGAACCAGAGTTCCAGTCCCTATTCTGCCAGGATCTATCATCAGGGGCATTTTGAGCAATTCCATGAGAATAATTTCCTCAATTAACAAGGAGCTAAGCACATCATTCTTTCAATTAAATTTGTTCAGTGCGCTAACTCTCCACTGATATCTCTGGATACCAAGTTTCTTTATCTACTGGGATTCCACAAAGAAGAACAAAGGAATTAAAATGAAATTCATGTATCAATAAAATTGATTTGTTCAAAAAAATGAAATTCACCCAAATTCTTTGAATGACAGATGCGGTAGAAATTGATGGCTTATCCTCAGTCTTACCTGACATAGTTGAGTTTCTTATCGATCAAATGGAAAAGATTAGCACTTTAATGACCGACCTTTCTACTTAAATGTGTAAAACAAATTTCCATGTAAGTTCTTTCAGAGAATATTAACAATTAGTTTAGCATCTTAAGTTGTTGTGGTACAACATAAAATATGTAGCGTAGTTCAACTTTATAATTGAATTGTTCTATAGGCACAATTTTAGTAATTTACACTTTTTAACATTTGATTCACAGGGTGTCAGTTTTAAAGAGAGCATGGTTCTGATATTATAAGTTTGTTAACTTCTCCACCTGCTTGCTTGCAAATTAAATAAGAGAAAAGCTGTATTTCCTTAGAGATTACTTGTCTGCAAATCCATGTTAATAGAGAGTTCCAGTGCATTAAACAAGTGTGTTACTTTGTTAATGGATAGTGTGGCACAGGTAATTAACTATGAAGTCATTAGACTGTTCTGTGCTGTGACAGTTGTGTTTACCTATAACATATTAATGAACATGTCACATCTTTCTTTTTCTCTCTTATAATTTCAGATAAGCCTTGAGTGGAATTTGACAGAAGATGTTACAACAGTTTTATCTCTGCAAATGTTTAGCTTCAGGGATTATCCTTGGCTCACTCTTCGCAATCTGCTTGGGCCAGTATGAAGATGGTAAGGTTGCTTTTAATCTGACTTTTAAAGTTAGCCAAGATTCCTGTTATTAATTAGAAAATCAAACACAATGTAGAAATGAATAATGCTAATTCATAGTTCATTTTTAAAGGTTAATAGTTCCATGCAATAATTTACCTTCATTAAAATAATTTTACAAAAGTGGCATCAGATGCACTTTGTTTCTTAATAAGGATTGCAGTATGGTAGAAAATCCCACGCTAGGCCTCTGTTTGAATGCTTACTCATTTTCATTAGGCAAATGTTCAGTTGCTAAGAAAAAAATATATTAGATTCTATTTACTAACCCTTGAAAAGCTGCAAACAAAATTCTCAAATAAAGCTTGGCAATATGAAAGACACTGAAATTCCCTATGAAAAAGATCCCTGAGGGGTCAAAAGTAGAAACTATAAAAGTGTGAGCACTTTTATTAAGCATTAATTAAGCATTAATGCTTCATCCCTCATTATTTTATTTGGAAGGAGTAAAAAAATGTAAATAACTTGGCATTAGACTTCTTAAATCATTCTCCAATAGTAAGTCAGTCATGTTAGAGAGATGTATTAGTCGTCAGCAACTTCAGGACTATTTAACACATTATGTCTGCCCTGGCCCAAATGTGCCTGTCTTAGATATTTGAGTATTGGAAGAATCTGTCTTTGAATACCACATGAGAGTTAGGACATATTTAATATGTTTACTTTAATAGATGAAAAAATGGACAGTGTCCATCTCTAGAAGTTTGCTGTTTGAGAGTACTGAATTTGCTTTGTTAATTAAAATAAAATTGTCTTTAGTGAGCATGTGTTTGGTGTTCAAATATATAGTCAAACAACCATCTCCTTACCCTTGTGGCCCTGTTGTCTAATTGCTCTTAGTGGCAACAAAGAATGTAAAGTTTTTTGTATTTTATTTGGCAAAGTTGATCAGTCTGAAAATAGATTAATTTGACTTTATCCCAACCAGTATTCAAATTATGCACACATTAGGACGTTCTCAGTCCGCAATAGGTAGGAGGATATGCACTCTTTGGGGTTTGCAGAATATTTCACAATAATAACTGTTTTTCATAAAGTAAACAGCCTAATTCCTTAAACAGTTCTGCTGATTAACACAATGTTTGCATAGACTACGTTTGAATTTCAAGATGACATCTTTGCCATTTACGGATATTGTGAATCACCAGCCCAAAAACAAGCAAAATGTGTAGTAATAAAGAAATAAAAAAATTATATCTGCTACTTTGGAACAAAAAAATTAAAAAGACCATGGTTTCTTATTAAAGGCACAGTTTTTAAATTGTCTCCCAAGAGGAGATGACAAATCTGTGGGGAGGCATTTCTTTATGTCACAAGGAATGTTGTTTTCCTTCATATTCTGGCCTATGAAGAAGCAACATTTTTAATGATCACACTGAGCAGGGAAGGATTCACTATCTATCATTCCTCACATTAGACATTGTTTTTTTTTTTTTTTTTAGCAATGCAATTTAAGGTAGCAGAGGAAATCACTCCTGGTTTACCTGTAATACTATCGACTGGTTTCCTTAGTAAGCTTATTACAGCTTGTATTCTTTCATAAATACCCTAACGTAGCTGCAAAAACAAGATTAACAGGCCACTGTTGGTGATCACATAGTCTATTTTCTGAAGTAGAGTGTAACTTTGCATCTGTCACATAATAGTGTTCGTTAGGACTCCCCTCTAAAATAATATACTCAGGGTGATACTCTACAGCCACAGAAAGCCTTCTCAGTTTTCTCCTCCTTGAAGTAAATGATTTAATTCTGAGAAAGCTTGAAGAGATGGGAAAGGTGGCAGGTAAGCAAAAGTTTTGTATAATGTTTTATAGTGATTTCTTAATTTTATATGTATTTCAACATTTCATCTATACTTTCACTCTTCAATGTGTCCCAAGAAATAATAACACATTCTATGTCCTTAGGTCTCCTCCAGGTTTTCACTTCTTTCTGACCTCCCTCTAATTAGGAGCTCTGAATATTAGTTTCATTCACTTGCTATGTATGATTGAAAGTCGTTTTTCATAGTTGCTGTTTAGTTTTTAGTTATATAAAAGTGTCAGTACATACTATGCAGGGATGAAACAGAAATAGGCAAAGCATGGCTAATATAAAATAGCACTAAACTAGAATATGTGTTATGAATTTTAAAAGGAATTTTGTATCCAAATTCTTGGGGCTGCAGGCATGTTACTATTTTGAAGGAAGGTAGCAGTAATGATAATGAACATGATATAAATGTGAGCAAAAGCCAAAATGAAAAGAACACTGATTGGATTAGTCCATTATATTTGTTGATAGCCGATTTACTTACATAGTTAGTAGATTCAAATAGAGAAAATTAACAGAGAAAAATTGTTTACTATCCTACCACTATTAGTATCCTTTTTCTCTTTTTCTCATCGTGTTAAAGAAAAGTATTCTTCTAGACATTTAATTAGGAACAGTTTCCTATTTTTCCCTATGCATTTCATTACTTAGGCATAAGGGAGGTAGAAGGAAAAAAAGGATGCTATTTATATAAGTAGTAGTTAATTCTGAAACAGAATATTATAGTATTACCCATATATATGAAATTGCTTTTAAGAAAAATACGTTGTGTAATTATTCTTTTAAATATTTTATAATAGAATATTTGGCTTGAAAACTGACTAAAATTTTATTAATCTGAAATTTCCCATTCAAATTCCTGGGATAACTTTTCAGATGCAGTAATAAAATTTGTAGATCTTCTCTTCCATAATGGACATTTCATTTGGTTGATTCCCATATATTTAAGCAAGCATTAATAACACAAGTGAACATGATAGTATTTTATTAAATTTAAAAATTCAGAAGTTAGCTAATTAGAGAATTAGACAACCTAACAGATTTGTAGTTTATGGCTTTTTATTCCTATAAAAAATCATTAGAACTGGAATTTTATCTTATTTGTTCCATGTAGTTTGGTTTTGTGTTTTTGAATAACTTTATGGAATATAAAAAAATTACATTTAGAAAATAAAAGGAAAGCCCACAAAAACAATTGACTTTAGAAAATGAATGAAGCATATTTTGGAGAAGGGGCTCAGGAAACGGTATATCTTTTAATGCATTACTGATCTTAAGCTTTTTATTTGAGTGGAAACATCTACACTGATCCTGACTTGAGTGAGGGGAGCCTGGGAAGGAGGTGTCATTGGGTACCAGGAGAAGCATGGCCATGTGCTAAGTTTTATGTTGAAGGGAGAAAAGATATGTGAAACATGACCCTTGTTCTCAAATATTTTTCATAGTGAGGCAATCAAACTAAATTGTAAGATCAGAAGGTATGAGATCTCCAAATTTATTCTTCCTTTTCAAGATGACTTTGGCTGTTCAGGGGTCACATACCCTTCCACATAAATTTGATGATTGGATTTTCCATTTCTGCAAAGAAGGTTGCTGGAATTCTGGTTGGGATTGCATTGAGTCTTTCAGTTGCTTTGGATAGAATTGATATCTTAACAATATTTCGTCTTCCAATCTCTGAACATGGAATGCTGCTCCATTTATTTAGATCTTCTTTGATTCATTTTAGCAATGCTTTATAGTTTTCTCTGTACAAGTCCTTTAAATCCTTGGTTAGATTTATTTCTAGATACTTGATTTTGGGGTCTTGATCTCACACCATACTACTTTGCAGAATTCATTATTAGCTCTAGGAGCTTTATGTGGACTTATCAGGTTCTTCTGTATATAGAACCATGTCATCTGAAAATAGGGAAAATTTTACTTCTTCCTTTCCAGTTTGGATGCCTTTTATTTCTTTTTCTTGCCTAATTGCTTTGGCAAGATCTTCTAGTACAATGTTGAATAACAAAGTGATTAGAGTGGCCATCATTGACTTGTTCTTAATCTTAGAAGGAAAGCTTTCACTATTAAGTATGATGTTAGCTGTGTTTTTCATATATGCCCTTTATCATGTTGAGAAAGTTTCCTTCTATTCCCAGTTTTCTAAGTGTTTTTTTTTTTATCAATAAGGGGTGCTAGATTTTGTCAAATGCCTTCTCTGTATTAATTGAGATGATCAAGTGGTTTTTTCCCCCTTCTTTTGGCTAATATGGTATATTACATTAATAGATTTTCAACTTATGGATGCTGAATAACCCTTTCATACCAAGGATAAATCACACTTGATCATGGTGTGTAATTCTTTTAATGTGTTGGCTTTGGTGTGCTCTTATTTTGTTGAGGATTTTTGCATTTTTATTCATAGATATATTGGTTTGAAATTTTATTTTCTTGTGATATCTTATCTGATTTTGTATGAGGGCAATGATGTCTTCATAGAATGAATTACGGAGTATTTACTCCTCTTCAAGTCTTTGGAAGAGCTTGAGCAGAATTGTGGTCAGTCTTCTTGGAATGTTTGGTAAAATTCCCCTGTGAAGCCATCCAGTCCTAGGGAGGTTTTTAATTACTGATTCAATCTCTTTACTAGTACTTGGTTTGTTGAGATATTTTATTTCATCTAGAGTCAGTGTAGGTAGTTTAAGTGTTTCTAAGAATTTGTCCATTTCATCTACTTATCTAATTTATTGGCATACAGCTGTTCATAAATCCTCTTATAATCCAATCAGAAACATACTACAAACACAGTAATCAAAATAATATGGCATTGGCATAAGGACAGATATATAGACCAAGGGAATTAAATTGAGAGCTCTGAAATCAACCCTCATATTTATGGCCAATTGAATTTTGACAAGGGGGCAAAGACAATTTAATTGAGAAAGAATAGTCTCTTCAACAAAGGGTGCTGGGAAAGTTGGATCTCCATCTGCAAAAGAAAGAAGGAGGACCCCTAACTGACACCATATACAAAAATCAACTCAAAATGGATCAAAGACCTAAATATAAGAGACAAGATGTGGGAAAGCATCTTCAATACCTGGTGGCAGGCCATGGTTTCTTAGACTTTAAAGCAAAAGAAACAAAAGAAGAAATAGATAAATAGGACCTCATCAAAATTTAAAACTTGTATATCAAAAGGACTTTATCATGAAAGTAAGACGGCAACTTACAGAATTGGAGAAAATATTTGAAGAGTTTAATATCCAGATTATATAAAGAAATCCTTCAACATAACAAAACAATAAAAAACAGGAAGCAACCAAACTTTAAAAATGAGCAAAAGACTTGAATAGATCTCTCTCCAAATGTGCAAGATATACAAATGGTCAATAAGCACATGAAAAGATGCTCAACATCATTCACTAGCAGGGAAATACAAATCAAAACTACAATGAGATACATTTCACACCACTTAGGATAGCTACTATTTAAAAAAAAGAAAAAAAAACAGAAAATTATGAGTGTTGGAGAAGATGCGGAAAAATAGAAACAGCCGTTCATTGCTAATGGCTATGTAATATGGTGTAATACTGTGGAAGCCAATTTGGCCCTTCCTCAGACAGTTAAGTATAAAATTACTATATGAGATGGCAATCCCACTGGTAGGTATATACCCCTAAGAATTGAAAGCAGGAACATGAACAGGTATTTTCACACTGTAATTCATAGTGGCATTATTCACAATCACCCAAAGGTAGAAGCAGCCCAAGTTTCCATCATCCAATGAATAGATTAGTAAAATGTGATATATACATGGATTCATACTCAGCTGTATAAAGGAAGGAAGTTCTGATACGTGTGACAACATGGATGAACCTTGAAGACACCGTGTTGTGTGAAATAAGCCAGACACAAAAGACCAAATATTGTATGATCTCACTGATATGAAATATTAGAGTAAGCATACTCATAGAGTCAGATTCTAGAATATAGGTTATCAGGGGTTGGGTTGGAGATAGAGAATGAAGAGTTAAGGCCTAAAATGTACAGAGTTCTTTTTGGAAAGATGGAATTGTTTTGGTAATAGATCATGATGGTAGTACAACATTGTGAATGTAATTAGCAGTACTGAAATATATATCTTAATGTGTTTAAAATGGAAAATGCTAGGTTGTATATATGGTAATTGAATAAAATTTTTTAAAAAATCCATGAAACTGCACTGTACAAACAGTGAATCCTAAGTTAAATCATGGAGTATAGTTAATAGCATAATCATTAAAATATGGTTTTACCAATTGGAAGAAATGTACCACATCAATGCAAGGTGTTAATTATATGGTGGTGTATGGGAATCCTGTATTTTATGCATTATTGTTCTGAAAACCCACAACTTCTCTAATTAAAAAAAAGAGCTAAAAAATAAATGAAAAAAAATAAAACAAGTTGTACACAAAGTTTATGGTTGTGAATTGTTTTGTTTTTGAGAAAATGGGTGAATGATGAAAGGAAGGAAGAAAAGGAGACGACATATGAGTATAATGTTTTGGTTTTTTTCTTTTATTATTTCCTCTGCGTGTTCATATTTTCCATATTATATGGTATTGATATAATCCGATAAGAAAATTATTTGGTAAAAAAAACACAACTGTGTCATAGCATTTTGAGTAAGATTGCACCAAAATTTGTTTTCTTTATGTGTATATGTGAGCATATGTGTGTGATTCTCTTAGTGTGTGCTGACCATGAAAGCCAAAGTGAGTTTATTAAGGAGGAGGTTCTTGCTGACTGCTCAAGAATTCAGCCTGGAAACCAAGGCCTTCAGTCCTTCCCTGAGCTATTGTATAAGTTAGTACATATTTATGATGTGAATAGAATCATTGCATAGTGCACAGGCAAAGCAACTAGGTGAAGGAACCCTGTGCATAACCTTGAAAAGTTATAATTACTGAAGCTCGGTTTCTTTATCCTTATAAAATAAGTAATGATGAATAACTCTCTGAAATGCATTTTTATACCACTGAGCACAGCATCTGGCATATGGCCCATGTTCAATAAAAATTATATCAGTATTGTTCTTATTCTAGTTATTTATAAAGACATATTTATACTCATTTTTTATGAATTTAAAACTTTATAAATATATATTTTGTGCCCATGTGCATGTGTGTATATATTCTTTATTTTTCTTCAAATTTGTCAAATACCTTGAAGACAGCTTTGATAAATTACATTTTACTCTTAAAAGTAACAATAACTGTATCCTTTCCTTGGAGAGCTTACTGATGCATGTGACGCTTTAAGTGAAGTTTGAGGAACATGTCAGGATTCATTCTCAGGTCATGGACAGGGATGAGATAGACATGCCAGTCAATTGAAGGAGTGGAGGTGGGGTCAGGTAACCATGTTCTAGATCTGAAGCTAAATTGTAGATGCCACAAAATTACGTTTTTATTAATGCATCCAGAGGCCATGATGTCCAGTGCTATTGGAATACACTAATTTAACTTAGAAGATATTGACATACAAATCACAATGCTGATAGTAGAATTATAAAGAAAATATAACTACCCAATGAGCTGAAACACTTGTACTTCTGAATAGTGTATTTCCTCCCTTTAGATGCCTAAAAGAGATAGTTAAACACACTAGCTCTACAAGAATAGTTAAATTATCTTAATGGTTAAGATCCCCAGGCTATTAAAGACTGACATATCGTACACTATTATAGCAGTTCCCCTGCTTTATGGAAAAATACTAGTTGTTGGGCATTCACTGTCTTCCCTTAATAGTGCTGAAAATCTTTGAAGATTTGCTTATTCTTTTATTTCCTAATTTCTAAACTTCATGCAGATTATCTCCCTTCTGTTAACATTACCTTTCTCAAAACACAGTATAATACAACTGTTTCTTTTGAGTCTGTTTCAGTTATAAAAATAAAGATGATTTTTGGGAAGGATAATTTTTATTGAATCTGGTTTTTCCTGATGCTCCTTAACCACTCATTTAAATATGGTTTCTTAAAGATCATACATAGAAAGAAATATAGGAAATATGTATTTATATATATCCACATATAAACACAGGTAATACACATTTCAGATAAAAATAAAACCATATATAGCAGATAATATTATGCAAATTCAATTTTTATCTTAATATATTGTAGACATCTTTCTTTTTCAACTCTTTTCACTTATCCCATCTTTATAGGATCTATTTTTATTCTGAGAGGGTAAATGCAAGTTTTAGGATAACTTTACTGTTTTCCTTACATGCTGACCTAAAATCCTGAATGCTTGTCTTTTTTTTTTTAGCTTTACAATCTATTAGATTTATGTACATTATCCATTTTATATACAGTATGTTACATTTAGAATGGGATAACAAGAAAAAACATTTTCAATGCTGAGTCCACTTAAAATATCCTAAATAATCTAAATTTCATTCCCTTGTTTTCATTCCTTGTCTACTCTTTTCTGAAGGTGAGTAATCTTACGTACACTTGTGTCTTCCAAATAGACTTACTTTTAGAATAGAGGTTTGAAAGCAGGTGCCTTTTCTTGTCTTGGCAGCAATTTCCCAGTAATCAAGTTTGGACTATAAACTGTGACTTCGTTAAGCTCTGACCTCATGGCTAGACAGATCCCTTCAATAGCCTTCATATACCAGAATGATAGGCTCACTTAGAGCCCATCTGAATAGATGGAAGGCCAGAGAGCATAAGAGCCAGAAAACAATAGGGCTTTTATAATTAGAAGACAGTTAATTGTACCCAAAAATTCTTTCTCTGCTAACATAAACACACACACGTGCACATGCACACGGGTTATTTCCAAGGTCACTCAGAATAGCCAAATATTGATAAGTCAGATATTCTCATTTGTCCTGTTGAGGCAGGGAAAGAGTGAAAGGTTTAATTCGGTGCCTAAGCAATGCAGATAAAATTAATGATGACTGTTTCATAAGGTGGATGTTTCCTTTTTGTAGTTCTAACAATCTGAAAAATTTCAAACCATTGAAAAAATGTTCACATCCTGGTAGTGTGAAAAGACAGAACCAATTACAGATATTTTCAATAGAAATTGAAATTAAGCAAAAGAAAATAATTAGAATCTTTCTTAGCTCTGAGTCCTCAGTGACTCATCCAAGTCATAATTCAGCGCCTTTTCTTAGTTGGCTCTTTTCCTGTCAAAGCCCTATACCTCTTACTAGTAAGAGGTATAGTAGTAAGTAAGAGCTTAAGCCTTAAGCTCTGTAATTTACTGTTGTTTTTTTCCACAACTCTACCAAAACAGCACTCACTAGGGCGTCTGACACTAATTTCTTGGGCAAATCCTATCATTTTCAAGCCTTTCAGTAAGCAACATTATTGACTTAACTTTCCTGTACCTTTCTTTCTCAGATTTCTTTGTACTTACCTTTACTGATTGTCTGATTGTCAGACTACTACTCCATCTTCCTCAAGAATAGTCTCCCTTTTCCTATTCCCTAATTTGGAATGTGTTCTACTTCCCTTTATATTTCCATAAGAAGGTATAGTCTATAACAAACAAAATTGGAAATTTTCAGGCCTTTAAGCATGGTCTTCATCTTGGTCATTTCTTTTCCATCTTCCCTTGCACAGTATAGCACACAGTTCATCTAACTGCATATCCACTGCATATCCTATCCCTTTTTCTCTAGCCAACATGTTTAACTCTCTGTGGAACATATCATTAATTAGCATTATTATTGAATGCCATACTATAAGAGAAATACCAGTGAAAAAAGAATAAGTCCTGCATTCACACATGAGGGAGATAGCCAATTCAACCCTTGGGCTCCTTGGTTTTGCCAACACATTTTTTTTTATGTCCTCTCCTTTTTCTTCTGGTTTCTGTTGACTTGTGGCTTCTTGCTCTTGCCTGTCACTTTCTCTTTGATAAGGCCTCCAGTAAGAGGTTTAGACTTGTCCCAGAACTAAAAACAAAAACAAACAAAAAAGACTCATCCTGATTCATTTGGCCACGTCTTAACTAAAAAGAGCATATTCAAAAAGGTTCTATGTACAATAAATTCACACCTAAAGAATGGGAATAAAATTAAGAACATGTCTTTTTCTTGGGTACATAATTCAAACTACCACACTATTGGTATTAGGTAGAGTAGAAATAATATTAATAAATTATAAGAAGAAGAAATATATAAAAACCATTTTGTTTATATTATAAATAAAACAAAAGATACATCATGGGGGGTGGCAAAGATTAGTCAGATTATCATAATCATGCTAGGGCTTGGAATGTTAATCAGCAGCGGAGACAATGACTATTGTATATAGTCTGGACAATATGATGGTATGGAGGTAGATTCCAGTTAGGGAGACCCAGAAGGCTCCAATTCTGCAGTTTACAGGTCTATGGCTATTATAAAATGCCACCTGCTACTGAAGATATAGTATACTTGCCTTGATTCTGTTGACTCAGGCACAGAGCCCCTGTGACTCCATTTGAGCATGACTGGGGCAAAGACTGAACACCTAAGACAGAGAAATAAGGCAGAGTACTGAAAATCCCTAAAAAGAGAAGGAAAAGAAAGGTTCCTATGAGTAGAAGGGGAGAGGTGACCAGAGAAGCATTTTGAAACATTATGACTGATTGGATATTTTGCCTTGCAAGAAAAACTGTCATAAAATGCTCTTGAATTTCTCTTGGTAATTTGTTGAAGGCATTAATTCCCCTTTACTGATATTGGCACGTGCCTAGTACCAGCTTTTTCAATGAATATTGCAATTAGACAGTGCAGGAACTGTCAAGGCAGGGGCTGTATTTTTCTTTGTTATTGAAGTTTTATAGATGGGGGCTCATGCTTGTTGCTCAATATATATTTGTGAAATAAATGAAAACTAAAATGTCCAGACCTTGGTCACATTACATCTGTAAGGAGTAGTAATTCTTGGTAAATACTCAATTTGTTTTGCTGCATTATTTGAACATTATGCTATTAGGCAGGACTATGTAATTATATCTGACCAATGAAATGTTAGAAGAAGTGATAGTTATCCCTGCGCTAGTGCAGGAAAAAGGCCATGTGCGATTTTTCAGTCTCTCTCTTTTCTGCCAGAACGACTAATGAAGCCATGTATTTGAAACTGTTAAGCTGCTAAAGGTGATGCCTCAGTCAGCCTTGGTTCCTGAGTGATTAGGTGGAGTGAAAATCCTTTTCACCTGCTCCCCTATACCAGCAATGAATATGTGCCATGAATGAGAAATTCATTTCCCACAGGGATCTGAGGGCTAGGTTCAGCCTCCCTCTTTCTGCTTTATTTCTAGTAAAAACAGTCAACTGCTAGTCTAGACTAGTACATTCCTCAAATCTCTCCCAATAGTTACTCCGCTGATTAGCAGGTTATGGCCACACTCAAGCTTCCTTGGCTGATTATGATGTATACTTACTTTGCCTAATTGTACCATTTCCCAGGATTTTTCAACATATACCATTTACTATATCAGATTCCATTATATTATTGAGATGTTAAGTCTTAATTTCCTTCTCGTTAGTTTTAAATATTCTTCTTGTTTTTCTTATTGTGTCTACCCTCTTTGCCCTCTCCTCTTCTTTCTCCCTCCTTCCCTTCCCATGTCTCCCTCCCTCTTCACAGTCCCACACCTAGCTCTCCCAACTCCTCTTTCTTTTCAGCTTCTCATTTCCCTTTCCCCTTTCTTTCTGGTTTTCCTCCAATGTGTTACCTCTTATCCCACCTCCTACTCTCCTTTCTGATTCACCATTATCCCAGGCTCATTTATAAGCTCATCCCTTTCCTGGAACTTCAGCTGAAAATTATGACCCCCCCCCCCCACCCCCACCCCCCGCCACAATCTCTGTCACTCCTAGAAACTAATGCTTTAGTTTTAAAATTGATTCTATTTAATGCCGTCTCATATATTATTATTCTCATGTATTATTATTG
>PVKH010014006.1:0-16677 GCA_004027955.1 Chaetophractus vellerosus
TAACTAATGGGTTATAGATGCCATTCCCTAACAAATGGGTTATCTCAGGGTTTGCTTCTGGTGATTTTTTGTCATTGTGTCTAAATTGCCATGATTAAATTAATTCATAACATGCTTTATGTCACTAACATGTCAATTACCAAATTTTATTTCCTTTTCATGTCTGTTTAACAGACTAGAAATAATGAGCTCCTTTTGACAGGGATATGCTTCTATTCATATTATCATAACGAGCCTAGCATGTAGCAGATATTTAATTTAATAGCTTTTTTGACTAAACTACTTCTTAGACAGTATAGATGAGAGTATGTTTGATGACTGAGTGAATCACTAAGGGGGAGGAAAGTAAGGGTATGACACTACTGTTTAAATATTTCAGGGGAATTTTGAGGCTTGATTGAGGAAAATACAGATCCTGTACAATATCCTGTATCTATACATCTTGGTATTGGGGAGTTGAGCACATGCTAGATTAGACTTTTTTTTAGTGCAGGTATTAAAAAAATATTTATTTACTTATTTACTTATTTATGTATTTATGTCTCTCTCCCCCTCATTGTTTTGTGCTTGCTGTCTGCTCTCTGCGTGTTCCTCTGTGTCTGCTTGTCTTCTCTTCTGGCGGCACCAGGAACGGATCCTGGGACCTTCTGGAGTGGGAGAGAGGCACTCAATCTCTTGCACCACCTCAGCTCCTGGGTCTGTTGTGTCTCTTATTGTCTCTCCTCTGAGTCTCTTTTTGTTGTGTCATCTTGCTGTGCCAGCACTGTGCGCAGGCCATCACTCATGTGGGGGCCAGCCCGCCACGTGGGCCAGCTTGCCTTTCACCAGGAGATCCTGGGAATCGAATCTTGGACCTCCTATATGGTAGATGGCAGCCCAATTGTTTAAGCCACTTCCGTTTCCCTAGATCAGACTTTTGTGTGATGGAAATTAGTGGTACGGTTATAAATCCTCACTGATCATTGTGAAGTATGCAAACCTTCTTTGCTCTTGTGAATAGCCTTCAAATGGCACATGCCATTGATGTCCTCTTTTTCACGGTGTTCCCTCAAATAACAGTAATCCAGAGAGGATGCTTTGTGGCTGGTGGACTAGCTTTTCTTGGGACGCTTTGGCTGTACCAATAATGAGTTGTTCAACTGTGGAATGTAGTGATAGGTTAGTGGCTTTTCAATCATGAGAGGGTAAAATATGGTGCAATCTATCAATATGACTGACTGTAGTGAGAACATTACAAAAATAACACTATCTTTTATTGCTGTCTTCTTCCTTTCTAACTTTTTGTAATTCTTTCTGTATCTGTATATTATTCAGACATAAGTATAATGAGTGTTTACCAAAAGTGTGATAGTTATATTCATCTCTGTTACATAGTTTACTTCTTTAGTATTTGAATACAAGGAGTGCTGAAGAAATGTCTAGTGATTAATGGCAGATGGAGGGAATATATGTTTCAAATAAGAGACCATGGTGTAAGCTTTTCCCATTACTCTTGTGTTAGTAAAGTCCAGAGGAGGACTACTTATGCTTATGGAGATTGTGCAGTGGTAAAAACCTGTAGAAAAATACCAAGTTGTTAGAGGAGTGTTGATTTCTAGGACTTTGAGACAGTAGGTGAATTAGGACATGGTGTTTACTTGCTTTCCTTCTGGTTTTCCATCATCTGCTCTAAGTAAGTTTGTTTTTCACACTGAGGTTTCTTCTGACTTTATTATCTTTGTGTTGAGTCAGATTCATCAAAGTTGTGTTAACTTGTCTCATTGATTCATGGTTCTGTTCACTCATCATATTATATGGATTCCCATCCACACCCTACTTTGAATGGAGAAATGCTCCTTTGGAGAGAGCGTCTGAATGTATCCAAGCTGAAGTGGTAAATTTCGCATGACACCGTTGATGAACGGTACTGTCTCTAAAGTGTCACAAAATTGGCTGATGTACCAGGATGTAAATACGTGCATATATTTAGTCCTGTTTGCTTTGGTTCCCCACTTCAGGCTCTTAAAGCATTGTGTTTTATCCTTATCAGTGCACAAACCAATTTTATGTCTTCTGTTCTGTCTCTTGCCAAAAATAAACATTATGAGCTCCTGCTTGACAGGGATTTTTTCTTTCTGTTGTCTTTTCTTATGCTGCAGTGTCCTAGTAAGAATTTCATTAAAGAATAAACAAGTGTATGAAGGCATGAATGAGGGTGAGATGTCATAAACAACGAGAGAAAATACATAGTAATAAAGGGGTATGATATTCAGATAGTCATGCAGTCTTATTTCAGTAATTTAGGAATCTTCCACCTTAGACGATGTTGAAAAGAGAAGAGCATAAAGTGTAGTGAGTTTTTTCTAAGATTTTTGTTTAAGTAAGTGATGAGTAAGATGCATCAGCATGTCTAAATCTGGGAAATTAGAGAAGGATTTATTTCTGGGGTCTTGTCCCTACGTTTGTCCTAGTTGGCTGCTGTGTTATTCTCATTTTGCCACTGCTCCCACTTTGCTGACTCTTTTTAATCTGTGCAGGCAAGAGAAGCGACCACCACTAATCAGGTTTATTGATTATGCATCCCAAATAAGCTTTTGTGGACTAAGAGGTCTCTGTTGTACAAAAAAAACACAAGGGCATAGTTGTTATGCCAGTTGTTACTAAGTGTTTGACACTGTTTGAGAAATCTGGATTCCTAAAGGTTTTGAATCTTGTATCTTAGTCGAGATTTTTACCTTGGTTCTGGCATTTTAAAAAGAAATTGGAAATATTTTCTTCAGTAATATTTTCATCTTATTCTTAGCCTTTTGTAAGGTACTTTGACAGTAAAATATTTCATTTTGCTAAATCTCTTCCCGAGGTGTAGCACTGTATTCCTAGGCTGGCGTTTCCAACCTGTGCTCACTCTTTCAAGTGACGATTTCTTAACTTTGAAACAGAGCTTGGTTAAAAATACATAATTGTGGAAAATCAAAAATTCTCATTAGCTATACAGAGCTGGATTATTAGTTTTTTCACGGTTTCCTTTTTTAAAGATACCTTTTATGGAGTTCTAATTCTATTCTATTTTGATCTGAGAACGTATTCTATATCAGTTGAAGGATTTTATACCTATTGAGATTTGATTTTGGCCTCCTATGAGGTTTATCTTGGTGAGAATATTATTTTACTGTATATTCATTCTGAAGTGTTGGCTATAGGGTTTTATAAATGTCCATTGGTCAAGATGGCTGATAGTGTTGTTAATATCTTTATAGGTTTTTACTGAAATTTTGTTTCATTCTATAAATTATTGAGTGAGTAGAGTTACAAATCCCCAACTATGATTGAGGTATTGCCTATTACTCCCTTTATTTCTCTCAGTTTTCTTTCATGTTATTTGAAACTGTCATTAGTTGCACACAGTTTTGCTTGGTATGTCTTTTTAGTAAATAGGCCCTTTTATACCATATGATGTCTCTTTTTACCTCTGTTAGTACTCTATCATGAAGTCTGCTTAATCTGAAATTAATATAGTCACTAGCCTTCTTATGCTTACTGTTTGTAAGGTCTATCTTTTCTTTCAACTTGCATTTTTATTTATAAAGCCCTGTCACATTTAGATAGCATATAGTTGGGATATGTATTAATCCTTTCTGATTTTATTGTATTAATCCTTTTATGTATTAATCCTTTTTGTATTTATTGTATTTATATTTAATGTAATACCGTGAAAAGGTAATTTAAGACTATCATTTTTACTTTTTGTTTTTTGTGTGTTTCTGATATTTTGTTCTTTTTCTTCCTTTTTGCCACCTTCTTGATTGTTTGATTTTATTTATTTCTTTGTATTTCAGGTATTTTTCAGTTCTAGAGTTTCCTTGGTTCTTTTAAAAAATATTCTGTTATATCTCATGAGATTTGTTATTTATTCACTGTAAGCATATTTTTCTTTATGTCTTGAGCACAATTAAAATGGATTTTTAAAAACTCTATCTGTACTACCTCACAGTTTGCTTTATTTATCCACTCCTTTCACTTGAGCATGGGTTATATTTTCTTCCTCCTTACTTGTCATCTGGGGTTGTATCATGGGCATTGCGCGTGTATTGCAGGGAATGTATTCTCTGCTGTCCCTCTGAAGCACAGTTCCTCGCCCTTGGCACTGCTATGGCGAGGATAATTTTTGAAGTTTGGGCTGGATAATTTGTTGTTGTGCATTGTAGTTGTGCCTTGAGCAGTGCTCCTGGCCCTTCTGCGAGGTGCCTGTGGCCAGAAATATCAGAAATACCTCCAGGCATTTCCAAAGTCTTCCTGGGGAACAAAATCTCCTTTCCTCCTGCCTTCTTCTGTTAAGAACAACTGCTATAAAGTGTATTTATTTTTTAATAGAGTTTTTAAGGTAAGTGAGTAATTTGAACTGGATTCAAATTCCAGTATGCATCTCATCTGTGGTGGAGAGCAGCAGAACACCCTGTTAAGTTCTTGTAGTCTAGGTTGGGCTACTTGGAGTCTGCCCTATTCGGTGGGCAGTTAAAAGGTCAGTCAAACATTTCTCTGGACTTTACATAAAGAATTTGGCTTCTCCCTTCTCTGGTCTGTACTGTCTAAAGGTTTTCCCTCACTTTCCTGCTTGGACTGGAAATGCCCTTGGACAAAACGCCATGAGAGAATAAAATCATCCCGTGCTATTCCTTTCCTTCATGTGTGCACTCCCCTCCAGTGCCTTCAGGTAGTTATTTTTTACATATTTTCTGCAATTTATAGTTGATATTTATGGAGGACTTAGTCTCATAGCAGGTGTTCTCCTTGACTGGATAAAGTTTCATATTAGAAGACAATATCTGCTAGCTTGTTTCACTTATTCATGCCTTCTAAAGTACCCAACCCTCATATAGTAGAGTTCTATATCCTACATGAAACTTGTGGGGATTTTATTTTGTCTTTTTTTAATATTAAAAGGATGCAAGTGCTCAGATTATTATGTGATTCTTAACAGCAATTCTTGGAAACTCTTTTAACTAATTATAACTCTTTTAACTAATTATATATTCATCCATCTAAGCACTTTTTGCGTTGCGTTTGCCTAGCATATTTACATAGGAATACTCTTCTGGTATGAACATGATGTTTATATCTTCACTCATCAAAAGCAGCCTTGATTTCACAATGTGGTATGTCCCAGTTTGCCTTGATGATAATATTAGTAATACTACGTGATTGGTTTGCTTTTCCTCTACACATTCATGCCCAATATTAGTGTCTGATTTTACCAGTTCAGTGATGAGAATATTATCTGAAGTACTTTTACCATTGCCAGAGAAAATATGGTAAAATGGGTAAAAATGGCTGATGCTGTTTCCCCCAATACCTAGATGTTCCTTTCCACAGTTCAGGTCTTCTGGGGAGCGTCTTCAGTCCAGAGTCTGAGGGAGCGGGGCTCTCGTGCTTTGGTCAGCTTAAACCTTGCCAGGAGCGACAGTAGGTTATCTGAGCATGCCCCTTACCATCTTAAAGAAGGCCAGTTTTCTGTAGTTTCTGTGTGTAGGCTAAAGGTGCAATAGAATAGTTTTCTTGTTAGTGTAGAAAACAGTTGAAAGAGAAATTTTGGCTAACAAAGCCAGATGTAATAAATACTTTAAGAGAGGGTAGTTATGAAGAGCTATTAACTAAACAATTTTGTTTTATGCTTCACTCTGGGTGTCTTTCTCAGTTTTGATAAAAATGAGCTCCTTTTGACAGGGAATTGGTTGCGTTGATATTCTTGTCTTACCCATAAAGTCATACATAAGTCATATATTAAATAAATATATTTAAATGGCTAATTTTGTTTTCAGTGTATTTGCAGTGAAAGAATAAGTTACAGAATGAATGGGTGACTGTTCACTTAATTGAAAACATTGTCATTATGGTCAAAACATAGAAATATAGAATATTTTGTGAATTGTGTTAAGGCATAGGCAGTTGATACGAGTTCTCTTCAAATAGACTTGATCTAGCTCTTGAAAATATGGTCTTACTCTTGAAGATTAATGCGACATAGGCACCTCACAATCTGTGAATTTGAGGAAGATGAATTTTCTAACTGTATTTAATTTGAATGGTGTCTTTTTAAGCTTTACTGTTCCTGTCACACATTAATTCTCATGATGACCATGCATATAAGAGAAACTGTTGCATTTCTTGCAGTATCAACCCCTCCCCAAACCAGAGTTATTGCCTTCTCTGATCTTAGGAAAAATTCAGAAACGGTTTTCCAATGGACATGTATGATAAGCTGCTGTGGAAAAATAAATGCTCAGTTTTGAGAAATACCTTGACTGGTAGCCTCATGTCTTCTGTTAATGGTTATTCTCAAATTCTGCCAAATTCTGCTTTTATCTATTTTGCTTACCTAATCTTATCTGCCTGCCTGCCTGCCTTTCTGTTCGTGTATATTTATCTATCCATCTGTCTATCCACCATCTAGCTTTATTTCTATCTAAATCCATCCATCCATCATTTCTCTATCATTCCTTCATCTATCTACTACTTTCTGTGGGTCTGTCTTCTGTCTTTTGGTCTGCCTGCCTGCTTGTCGGTCAGTCTACCGACCTACCTATGTATGTATGTACCTACCTACCTACCTAGCTACCTTCCGACACCTCTCTATCCTCTGTCTCTGCCTGGAGCCTAAGACATAGAAGAGCATAGCCACGGAGAGCCAAGGGAGGAGCCTCCCATGTGGAAAGACATTGGTCATAGGTGGTGATGTAAAAGGAGAAATCAGGAAGAAAGCATAAACACTGAGGACCACTGGCATGGGAACCTGCCCAGCAGGAACGCTGGCCCTGTTAACTGTTTGAATCCAAAAACTCAAAATGTAGCTGCCTCCGTCCTGGCAGCTTACATGATAGATATGATGACTCTGCTCTTTCATGCTTTTACCTTTTCCGTACTTTCAAGCTCAACTTTAATTATATGGAATTATCACCCCAGCCTGTGCTATATTAGAGCATGGATTGTCAAACGCTCTATAAGGAGCCAAATAATGTTTTCAGTTTGGCAGGCTATATGGTCTCTGTCATACCTAATCGTCTCTGCTTTGGTAGTGCAAAATCAGCCAGAGGCAATGCGTAAATGAATGAGCATGATTGTGTTTCAATAAAACTTTATTTACAACAGCAGTCTGTAATACAATCCCCTAACTAGAGCACAGGCTAAACAAGGTCATGCAAAATAATCATATTAACTCAGCCATGTGTAAAGCATGTGAGAATTATATCCCCATTTTATTTTCATGAAAAGTTTTACCTCCATTGTCCAATCCCATTTAAGGGTGTGATTTAAATGAATTCTGCATACTATTGTAACTTAACCAATGTAATAGCACTGTGTAAAGAAATGGAGTGGTATGATCCCCTTTCCAGTTTTAGCTGATAAATTATATTTCAAAATGGAACTAGTTCCTCCCATATCCCATCTGTAATGTCCCCAAGGAAGGAGTGTCCAGAATCTTTCCTGCCTTCTCTTCTCGTTAAGCTCAGTTCCCATCAGTGTTGCCCCTCACCAGCCTGCAGGTATCCAGCCTTCTTGGGCAATGGCTTAAACCTGTTTTGGCTTCCTCTGAGCACTGAGTTGCTTGAATATTTCAGAATATGGTTACTATATGCCTAAGACTGTTGTTTATCCTAGTTTGTAAAAACTTGAAGAGCCAACAATATATATAGCCAACAGATACATCTTTAGTCCAGTTAAGCAGTTTCCCTAATTTGCCCTTGGGTGTCCATGTTCACTGCATTGAAGGGTTTGAGTGAGAGAGAGAAAAAGAGGCAATAAGAAAAATCCTTCCTTGTTCTACCTTTGTTTCCATTTCTTTTGTTTTCATGAAAATGGAATGCAGAAGTAATTCTTACTTCTTGTATTATGTGGCTCAGAGTTAATCTGATTACTTATCAAGTCTTAGTTTAGCAATTTCTGTTTCAGTATTTTGAAATCTAAAGCCTGTTAACTTAAAATTGAATTTGAGCTATTTCTTATTTTTCAGTCAAACACACATACACATTTGTACACAGGTTTACTTGAAACATATATGGCACATTTAGGCTTAATATTCTATGACTCAAATAAATTAGAAAAAGGCTAGCATCCCAATAGAAAAGTAGGAAAGCACATAATTGAATGGTTCATAAAACGAAAGCAGTGCAGATGGCCAAGAGCATTAAAAAATATGCTCAACCTTATCAGTCTTTATACAAAGGAAATAAACTATTATGTGTCTTTTTTCACCTATTAGATTAATAGTTATATGAGTTAAAAGTGTGGAGATTTTGGAACTCCTGGTATGTTACAGTCTTTCATAAGACAGTAGAAAATATGTATCACACATTGACCAACAAGTTCATTTTTTAGGAATTTACCTATACGGAGTAATAGGATGTTTTCAAAGATGTATGTAAACCCAAGTGTATGAATTGCAGTTTTAGGTATACTTTGTTAAATTGTATTAAATCTGTATGTCAAATAAGACTAGGGAAATTACTGAGGATACATTTACCCAATTGGAACATATTCTGTTACTAATAGGATAATGTGTGTTCCTATTAATTGAAATGAAAATCCAGGTTTCAAATTTGATTTATTCAACAGTTGTTGTTTACCAACCATGTTTGAGGCATTAACATTGTATTATTTCATTAATGTAAATTGGCATATGTATGTGCTTGTTTGGATATGGTCAATAAACCAATTTTTAGGAAGAATAGTCACAAAATGTTTATAGTGAGTTCTGGTCATTTTACTGTTTCATTTGTGTGTGTATATGTGTGGTTTCGTATATATGTATGTGTGTGTATATATATATATGAATATATATCTTTCAAATATATATGGTGCTTACTAATTTCTTAGTGTACGAGGTAGAAGCTACATGGATTAGCTTATTTAATGCTCATAATAACTATAGAATAAGGTATATTTTCCTTTTTTTTAAGATAAAATTGAGGCTGAGTTTGAGTTTGATCTTGTAATTTTATTCACTGCTTTGGAAAAAAATACCTGTGGTGTCAATGTCTTAAAAATAATTAAAATATTAAATCCATTGAGCAAAACCATGTTTTTGGGAGAAGAATGCATGTTTCAGACATCATATTAACTCTCCCTTTGTTTTTAAGGTCATAGACATGCAAAGTATTAACTGTAGCTCCTCAGGATAGAAAGTAAATGGGTTGGAATATTGTCAGAACAAGAGAGAGAGGTAGCATGACACTGATTTGTCAAAAATTCCATGGTATCAGCCTTCAAAGAGTGAACCCTAGAAATATGTGGTGCCAAGCATTCAAGAGATGGGGCACTATTCCTTGGCAGAAGCCATTTTATAGACAGGGCACACTGGGATGAAATCCAAGTCCAAAGAGAAATGGCCAACAAGGGATTTTGAGTTAAAAGGGGAGCCACTAAATGGGAGAAGCCAACTTAGAGATAGACCTGATGACAGGCAGTACTGAGGTAGAATGAAGACAGCAGGGTTAAGGCCAGTAAGCAGCAGAACCCAGCAGATGTACTCTCCTTGAAGTGCTTTTCCTAATTGTAAGTTAGGACCGCATGGTCTGCATTCTAAGTAATTTACCACTGTGAGTATGTGGTCCATTGCCAGGTACTTTATTCCCCAGTATCTGCATTTATTTTAACTCTTTTCTAACATTGTGTCTTGCAAGTGCCATTAGTTAGCGATTTTGAGCTAGTAATTGACATGTATGTCAAAATAATGGTAAGCATGGAGAATTGTGTCGATTTGCTTTACTGCCTTGCGGCAGTGGCTAAAGTATGTTTAGAAGTCTGGTTTGTAATCTGAGGCTTATGCTGTGCTATTCTAACTTTGCCTTTCTGTCTTCTGGTATTGGGGCGGGGGGTGAACTATATAGGATACTTGCAGCTGGAGCCCAGGAACATTGAGAATACTGAAAGAGGAAAGGCAGTCCTGAAGGTGAAAGCAGGGAGAAATGGGCAAGGCTGCCGTGCCCAGAGGAGGTCTCTGGACACCAAGCAGTGGAGTTACATCTGGTTTTGACTTTGACACCAAGTGGGAATGTTTGGACATGGTAAATCTCTTGAAGGATAAGAAAACTGATAAATGGTGGTAAGATATTTATAATTTTATTAAATTAATACATGAATGAATGAGTAGAATAGAAGGTAAAACTCTTCTTTGTAATCATAAAAGGAATGGTAGGATATGGAATATCAATATTTGGCAATAATCATAATTTTTTTCAGGCTGGAAGCTAAAATGGAGAAATTTGGAGGAAAATAGGTTGTTTGCATAGCCTGCAATTATATCCTTCACAGCATACTTACCAGTCACAAAGGGAAGCTAGCAAACTTCGTAGAGGGGAAACAGCAGACACACCCTGAACTAAGAGATCAAAGTTAATACTACCAGTAGTGGGACAATCTGGCATCACTGATGAAATGAACTGGAAACACAGCCCCATTTCTGTAGGGATCACTGACAAAAGCACATAAACCCCAATCTCCTCTTGAAATATCGGACCAAGATGATATTTGCAGAGATAACATTCGGCAAAATAACTTGTCTTACTCTTCAAATACATTAGTATCATGTTTCAAATTTAAGTCAGATATAGGCGTGAAGACTGACTATAATGATTTGTTATTTCTAAAAGGTACATTATAGAGAAAGTTGACAAAATTTGAAGAAATTCAAGTAGATTATAGTATTTTTCCTGAAATTTGACAAAACAAGCTGGTCTTATATTTTGTGGCAGTTATTTTTGTACCAGGTTTATTGAGATGTAATGCATATATCATAAAAGTTACCCTTTTAAAGCGTGCATGCAATTGGTGTTTTTTATTATATTCACAGCATTATGCAAAATTATCACCACTGTCTAATTTCAGAACATTTTTATCACAGTAAGAAACACATACCCATGAGCAGTCATCCGCTATTTTCCTTTTCCACAACCTGTATATAACTAGCCTACTTTATTATTGTATGGATTTGCCTGTTCTGGACATTTCACATAAATGGAGTCTTACATTTATAGTATGTGGCTATTTGTGTTGGGCTTCTTTCAGATAACATACTCCAATTTTGTAGCATTTATCAGAACTTGATTTCTTTTTATGGCCGAAGAATATTTATTATTCATCCATTCATTGTTTTCATGGAAAATTGAGCTCTTTCCACTCTTTGGCTATTTTGAGTAATCCTACCTTGAACATTTGTGTAAAGGTTTTTGTGTGTATATATGTTTTTAGTTATCTCCAGGGTGAGAATATGGTAATCCTGTGTTTAACATTTGCAGAACTATCCAGCAGGGATAAGATGCTTTGTATAATCCATTTAAAGTGTGCACTCTGTGGCTCTCATTCCATTCTTAAATCTCTTATATCTTACCCATCTAATATCCTTTTCCATTTGATTCATTTTATAATTTTCATTTCTTATGAAAATTCCTATCTATTTTTCCATCCTTGCTATTTTTCCCATCATTTCCTATTTTATTTGTAATAGATTTTTAAGGTTCTAATCTGCTATTTGTAGAATATAAGCCTCACAGTACCCCTGTAGTGTTCTTTTGTTTTTCCCATCACAGGGCGTTTTCACCAAGCCTTTTTGCGGCAGCACACACCTTTGGGATTTCTCCTTTGAGAGACTGCTGTGCCAATTCTTTGCATGGCTTGATGGAGAGGGTGGTTGACTATTGCAGAGTGAGGAATGTAGGGAGGAAACAAGTGAAGAAACCAAATGACAAAAGCGACAGAGGAGCCAGAGCCTGTGATACGTGTGGCCAGGAAAGGAAGTGCTGGGATGCCTGTGTGATGAGTAATTACCATGGAACCAGGTGTGTGTTTTATTTTTAATGAATTTCATGTGTTTTCTGATCTGTTTTCTTTGTGGTATTTTGCTGCAGGTCAAAAGGCTAGAAGAAGTTACAGTACTTCAGGGAGAAGAGGTGAGAAACTACTCTGGTGCTTTTGAAATTTTATGTGGTTTGTGGCCAGTGATGTCAGAACTTCAAGATCTCTGAAATTCATTCAGAGACTTAAACATTTTTATGAGGTGCCCTCCTCAAATGGTCCAAGGAATCCCAATTATTCTTTGTTTCCTTGAAAAAAAATCCCTTTTTTAAATAACCTGAATTAATTTGGGGAATCTTAGAAACAGTACCATTTTTACCATTTTATATTGGATGAAAATAATGTAGTAAAATTCAAGCATGCTGAAATACTGATTTGTTTTTGGTTTTTTAAAATTACTGGCACATTTAGAATATAGATGTTTCTACTCATATTTTCACTATAATCATACCATGTATTATTTCTGCTCCTTATTAAGTCCTTGAAATTTTAATTGATTAAAGTGGTTTTTATTTTGTATTTCTTAGATTTTATCTAATTTTATACAGCAACCCAAGGTCACAAGTCTTTCACGTGATACATATGAGAGTTCCACTGTTGAGAGCATAATAAAAATGTTCACTATACATTGCAGTACATGAACCTGCCCAGATTGAGCCTGGCTGCAGAAACGCTTATTTGTCAGGGGGTGCTTGTCTTGATCAATGATGAGCATAATTGTCTGAGGATGCTGAGGGACTCATTCCAGATGTCAATCTGAGGTCCAGATGGGCGGCCCTTTCATAGGACAAATAAGACTCTTGGAGCCTGGCTCTAGCTCGCCTCTCTTGGTTTGCCCTTGGTGATAACATAATACTACTGTGAGCCGTTTCTTTCTCTCAGAGCAGGGAAGTGTCTTCTTAACTTACAAGGCAGTATGCACGTTTAGATAATGCTCAGGGATGTGAGATTGCTTCATTATTCTTGTTCTGAATAGAGACTTGTAGATAGTTATGTATAGAAGATATGTTCTTGAATAAGGACTCAACAGAGATTGAATTAGGAAGGGGTCAAGACATCCTGAAGTACTCTGAAAGTCTCATTTGTGTTGTGGTAAAAAAGGAAGCACTGCATGCTATATTAAAATATGACAATGGAAATATTGTAGTTCTTTGTTATTTTTCCTATTGAGCATTTTCTGAGACTGTTTCTTTGCTTTTCTTTCTGTTATATTTTGCTGAGTTAGAATGAGGTCCTCCACTTCAGAGAATAGGGGTGAGTAGATGCACCTGGCTTCTTTGAAATCCATGCATCTTGTGCTCTGTGCCAGGTCCTGAATGTCTCAGGTTTCATCTTATCAGAGGTTTATAGGAAAATATTTTTATTACATGTTCTTTTCTTTGGTGATTGTTTCCACCTTATATTTCTAAATCATTACTATTTATTTCATTTCATTTTTTCTGATAATTGCATGGAAGGACAATTATAGAATTTTGTAGAATTGATTTTTAGCTTTATATTTCAAGGAAATATCCTTTTGTGAAGCTCAACAATGCCATTGTATTACTGAGGTTTTCCTCAACAGTGATATTCTTATGGTTTGGGAATGTTGATGCAATGATTAATAAGATCATTGTGATAAGATTATTACATATTTGCTAATCTTCTCATCATAGATATTTGACTTTAATTTTTTCCTCAGTTCCAAAATGTGGGAAATTACATATTAAATTTTATGAGATCTTTCTAAGGCTGTGAATGAGAAAGAATTGCAAACACTTTGTTCTTTTGAAAGACAAAAAATTCAATTTTTCATTCTGAGGTGACCTCAAAAAATATGTTGGGATGGATTAATCAGGTAGATAGAGAATGAAATTTCATATATTAAATTATTTCCTTTTAGAATTGAAACATCCATCAATAAAAAGTGATATCTAGGGTCCGATGTTGAATGCTTTATGAAATATTAAAATCTGTTTTTCTCTGGATAAAGTTCTTGTCACAAATTCTATCAAGTAGTAATTGTTCTGGTGTTGTTTATACATTCATTCATTCATTTGAATGTATGTCTTCATTTCTCCACAACCAAGCAGGGTAATTGCAGTGAGCTGAGTAACAATTAATAATATAGTAAGATCAAGGTGGAAAAGAGCCCTATTGCATATTGAAATGGGCTTTAGAACCTCAATCACTAAAAAAATTTAAGGGTGAACATGAATCTCAGGAATGTAGGGGTATATTTTTGTCTAATATGCATAATCTTAATTCCTACATGTATATTTGTCCATGTCTATATATAAATAGATTTGTAGTTTCAAGAATGCTTTCTTAATCTGAAGACTGTAGGAGTATATTGACATATAATTTTTATACTATAAACAACGTGTATTAAAGTATACAACCCAAAGCAGTGCTCTCCCCCAGTGATTTGGAACAAAACAAGGATTTCCTGCCTTACCACTTCTACTTAGATAGTTCTGTAAAGTCCTCATCTGTGCAATAGGGTAAGAATAAGAAATAAGAAACATAAAGATGGCATGAATGTCAATGCAGAAAATCCCACAGAATCTACAATAACGCTCCTGGAACTAAGTTTGAATTTACCATGCTCGCAGGATACAAGGTCAATTTACAATGGTCAACTGTATTACTATATACTAGCAATGAATAATTGGATTTTGAAATAAATACCATTTTCAGTAATACAGAAAAGTGAATTACTTAGGTGTAGTCTAATAAAACCATGTATAAGATCTGTGTGGTCAAAACTACAAATTTGGGTAAAGGTTATAAAGACCTAAAAAAAATGTAGATATATATACTATGTTCATGCATCAGAAGGCTCAATAGGGTTAAACTCTGTTCTCCCCAATTTTATCTGTGGATTCAGTGCAATCCACATTAAAATTATGCAAGCTTCCTTGTATAAAACAACAGAGTAATTCTAAAATTCATATGAAAGGCATAGGAACTAGAAAAGCAAAAAAAAAACAAAACAAAAAATCAGAGAACTCATACTGCATTATTTTAAGCCCTTTTTAGTTACATCAAACAAGATAATGTGTTGGCATTGACACCTAGGTCAAAGAAGATAAGGCTATCTGTGGAGACAAGGTGGTTTCTGGAATGCTAATAATTTGTTTATAGATCTATATTTTGTTTACTTGCTCTTTTTGTTGGTATGAATTGATTGCATTTGCACTTTTCACATGTGTATTATATTTCACTAAAGAGTTAAAAGTTATCCCATTAATCTAGTTCTAATACTCCTTAATATATTTCCTAGAAACACTGCCCAGTATATTGTATGTTAATGGGGGCCTAGTGATTGATGTTCTCAGGATAGGTCGAAAGTGTTTTCTCTTTAATATGAGCATTTTCAAAAAATGATATTGGGATAGTTGTTTATATATTCATATTTTACATATTCATGTATTTCCATGTTTTATTTGAATTCTTTTAGTTATAGATTTTCCTCTTTTATAAAAATATGCTTGACAGTTTAGAGAATTAAGTATTGTAGTTCCCTTTGGATTAAAATCTTTGTATTTGTACATTAAATTTTTAATTTTTTTCGTGTATAATTCTGTGAATAACACGTGTGGATTCATATAACCATGACCATAATCAGGGAACGTAACTGTTGCATCACCCTAAAAAATTCCCCTTTGCTGTCCCTTTCATTGATCCTTATAATTTTGTATATTTGAGAATGCTTTATAAATGAAATTATATAGTATATTACATTCGAAACTCTTTTCCTCAGCATAATTTCTTTGAGATGCATCCAAGTTGTAGCTTGTATCAATAGCTTGTCTTTTCATTGTTGAAAATTGGTGTGATATCATTTATTTAATCATTCATCCTTTGAATGATATTTGCATTCTTTACAGTCAAGCTGCTATGAATAGATTTTCTCTATGGCAGGAGTCACCAAACTTTTTCCTGAAGGACCAGATAATACATGTTTTAGGCCTGTGGGCTATATGATTTCTGTCGCAATCTACTTAACTCTTGTTATAGTACAAATGAGTGGACATGGCTATGTTCCCACAAAACTTACAAAACAGATGGATGGCTTTTGGGAGGTAGTTTATCAACCCTAGCTGTAGGGTGTAAACACTTATAATTGGGATTGGTGGATTGTATGGTGAGTACATGTTTAATTTAAAAGAACCTGCCAATATGTTTTCCTGTATGGTGTACTATGTTACATTCCCTCGAGGAAACAATGAGAGATCCTGATGCTCTAAACCTTTATCAGCAGTTAGTATAGTCAATATTTTTTTATTTCAGCCATTCTAATAGTTGCATGTGTTACCCTAATGGCTAATGATATTGAACATCCTTTCATGTGCTTATTTGCCACCTGTATATCTTTTTTGATAAGTATCTTCTTATATTTTGACTATTTTCTAATTAGATTGCTATTTTCTTATGTTAAATTTTAATAATTCTTTATATACTGTGGATAGAAATCCTTTGCATTGCATGTATGATTTGCAAATATTTTTCACATTCTGGATTGTCTTTTCATCCATTAAACAACTTACTTATCAGCTCAAAGGTTTTTTTTTGTTGTTGTTGTTACATATCCCCCCCTTTCTGCTTGTTCTTGCTGTGTTCATTTTTGCGTTCCTCTGAGTCTGCTCCGTCTCCCCCGTTGTGGCGACGCGCCAAGTCAGCCCACCGCGCAGGTGGCTTGCCCCGCTCATGGGTGGCCCTCCTCTGCTCGTGGGCGGCTCTGCTCTGTTTGCGGGCGGCTCAGCTCTGTTCGCGGGCGACTTGCCCTGCCCGTGGCGGCGGCGGCTTTGCCCTGCCCATGGCAGCTTTTTGCCCTGCCCACGGCGGCTCCGCCCCGCCCACGGCGGCCTG
>PVKH010014007.1:0-16667 GCA_004027955.1 Chaetophractus vellerosus
TTTTTTAAGAAAGGTTCTGTAAGAGATTAATTCTTTCCTTAGCATCTAGGCTTTTAACCTGCCCTGATTTTAATTAAAAAAATTTTACTCTCAGTGAGATTCTTAAGTTAGGAAAACTAAATTTTTACCATCTGTATTAGTCAGCCAAAGGGGTGCTGATGCAAAACACCAGAAATTGGTTGTTCTTTATAAAGGGTATTTATTTGGGGTAGAAGCTTATAGTTACCAGGCCATAAAGCATACATTTCTTCCTTCACCAAAGTCTGTTGTCACATCTTGGGAGTAAGACAGGTGCCGACATTTGCCAGGGTTCAGGCTTCTTGGGTTCCTCTCTTCCCGGGGCTGTTTCTCTCTCCAGGCTCAGCTGCTGTGCTCTCTCCACAAGGTCAGCTGTAGGCTATGAGGCTCTCTAGGCTTTGCCTCTCTCCACAAGGCTAGCTGTGAACTGTCAGGCAAACAGCTGGTCTCTTTTCCCGGGGCTGTCTCTCCTTCCTCACGACTAAGCTTCTCTGTGCTTACTCCCCTGGGCTCCAGCATTAAAACTCACCATCAGAACCCCAACAGCAAAAACTCCAACTCTGTCCTTTGCCATGTCTTTTATCTTTGAGATCCCACACACTAAGGGGTAGGGCTCAATGCCTTACTGACGTTGATCCCTAATCATAACTTAATTATGCCCAGATGAACAGACCAGTTTACAAGCATAATCCAAAATCTATTTTTGGAATTCATAACTATATTAAACTTCCACAGTGGGCAAATAAAACAAAAATGAAAATGGAGACTTGTTTCTCTGGTTCTGGGCTCTAGTTAGAGGGGAGGAAAATCCCCCCTATCAGTTTATAACCTCAAGCTGGCCCTTCCTGAATAGTGTTAGGAGATAGGATTCACATCATGCAGAAGGCTGAGAAAAATAGTAATCTTAATGTAAAGTAGTCCCAGGTTAGAAATGTGTATGGGTATCTGGAAGAAAAAAACAAAAATTCTTTCTTGAGGAAATTACCCTAAGGCCACATGAAGAGATAAGTGTCAGTCCTCCAAGGACTTTAGATATAAATATACAAAAGAAATACTTTAGAATCTATGAAAATATGTAGGCTTAAAATATCAGCAGAGTATAAGAGGTTACTGAAGTGATCAAACAGACTTAAAAAAACAACCTAGAGAAATTTTTTAAAAAAAACATTGAAATTAAAAACAAAATATAATAATTGACATTAAAATATTATTCTAGTAATGGAAGAACTTGTAACATTAATATAAAGACAGTGGCCACCAGAAGTTCTGAGGAGACAGAGAGGGAAGAAAAGGTGTAACATGGGGCATTTTTGAGATATTGGATTTGTTCTGCATGATTTTGTAATGACGGATACAAGCCATTATACATTTTGTCAAAACCTATAAAATTTTGCGGTGCAAAGTAAAACATAATATAAACTGTAAACCAAGCTTAGGAGCAGTGCTTCAATGTGTTTATCGATTGTAAAAGTGTACCACACTGATGAAAGATGTTGGATGGGGTGTGTGGGAGGTGGGGCTGGGGTGTGTGAGAGTCCCCTATATTTTCGATGTAATGTTCATGTGATCTAAGGCTCCTTTAAAAATAAAGAAAAAAATGAAAAAAGCAAGTATTGTATAAATCTAAACAAGTTTAGTTAACTCCTAAATGTATCTGGAAAAAAGCACCAAAATTACAACTGAAGGTAAAAGAAGAGGAAGCAATTATAAAAGAAAGATGTAGAAACTTGTTGGAGAGACTGAGAATGTCTAACATAATAAATTGGTCTTCAGAAAGAGAGAATTAAGAACATGAGGAAGAGATAATGGCTGAACCTTTTTTTTTAAGTGAAAATTCAGCCAGCGCAGTGAATTTCCTATCTATAAACATTGTCGTGTAGAGCACCAAAGAGAGTGAAGGCATTTTATATTGCAGAATAAAAAAATAAAAGGGCAAATTGCCCACAGAGGAATGACAAGTAAACTGATAGAAGACCCCTCAACAATAACAGCTAAGACAGAATGCAGAGGCATAATCTCTTCAAAATGCTGAGAAAAAAATTAACTGTCATCCTAGAATTTTATACTCAGGTACTCAAGAAAGAAGACAAAATAAATACATTTTTTTCCAAACAAAAACAGTTTACTGCTAACAGAACCTCACAAAAGGAGTTTCTAGAGGACATACTTCATTAAAAAGAAAAATGATTCCAGATGGACAATGTGAAATACAGGAGGAGTAGAAAGCAAAGAAAAAGGTAAGAATGCATATAAATATTTAAAAAATATATTGAAATATGAAACAATATAACAATGTAGAATTTGTGACATAAAAATTATGACTAAAATATTTTGACAAATAGCATATAAATTGCAAGAGGGGATCATAGTTAATTTATGGTCTCTGGATTATTTGAGGTGATAGTAATAATATTAGTTACATTTTTATATCATTAAGTAAGATGCACATGTTAAAGTTACTATGGTATCCTTTAAAAATAAAAATAACATAACATGTATAACATAAAATAAGAGAAAAAATGGAATGATGGGATAAATAAGCTCCTTAATCAAGTCATAAAATGGCTGGATAAAGAATAGTAAAACATAGAAAAAATAAGAATGAGTTGGTAGGAATAAATCTAAATACACAGTAACGACAGAAATTTGGAAGGACTGAATCATCTAGTTAAAAAACAAAGGCATAATTAAAAATGCCCAGCTATCTGCTCTTTATAAGATACACATCTAAAATAAATTTGAAAAATTTTTATTATTCAGGTCAACAGAACCCAAACTGAATCCAGACAGTGAGTAATAAAAAGACAAACAAGCAAACAAAAAGTTGGAAATTTAAAAATTATTCTGACAAAATTACTTATGTCAAAGAAAATATCTTAAATGAAGTAAGTATAGTTTACAACTGAATGATATATATAATTCATATTATAGGAATCAGATAATGCAATGACCTTGAGGGAAATTAATGACCTTAAATGCTTATTAAAAAAGAAAAAAAAATGCTGAAAATTAATGAACTAGCCATCCAAGATAAGAAGTTAGGAAAATAACAATGATGTAAGCCCAAGCAAAGCAAAAAGAATATAATAATCAACATAAGGGCAAAAGTAACAAAAATAAGAAACAATTAGCACTTAGAAGGATCAACCCAGTAAAAGAAATTTCTTTGAAGGGAATAACAAAATTGAATAACTTGTGGTGAAATTATTCAAGTAAAAACAAAGGGAGAAGACATAAGTTGTTTTATTGGTAATTTAAATGGGGCAGCACTACAGACGCAGATGAAATTTATAAGGAAATAGGAACAACAATGTATTGGTTTCCTATAGTTGCTATAACAAATTACCACAGTCTTGGTGACTTAAAACCATATAAATTATTATTTTATAATACTTGAGGCCAGAAGTCCAAAATCAGTTTCACTGGGCTAAATAGAGTAAAGGTGTTAGAAGTGCTAGTTCCTTCTGAAGTTAGTGAGTAGTACCTTCAAGTTCTCTTTGCTTGTGTCATAATTTCCCTCCACCTCCATCTTATAAGGATTTATGATTACATTTAAGGCTCCACTGGATTATCCAGGATAATTTTCCTATCTCAGCTTACTTAATTTAATCACAATTTTAAATTTTTTAGAATAATATATTAGGGGAAAAAAGAAAAATAACCCAGTAGAAAAATATGCAAAAGGGCAGAAGAGGAATTGTACAGAAAAAAAAAAAAATATATATATATATATATATACAAAAGATAATGAACATCTTCAAAGAGGTTTAGGATCATTTCTAATCAGTGAAATGGAATTAAAAGTCCAATGAAATAAAATTTTACAGCCACCAAAATGGGAATTTAAAAAAATATTTGGCAATATCAAGTTTTCTTCACTGATAGAAGTATAAGTTAGTACAACTTTAGGAAAAAAAATTGGATTTCCTGGTGAATTTAGAGATGTGCTTAGAGAAATGAGATGTATGGTTTGATAAATATATATATACACATATGTATATATATATATATGTACAACTTGCACATATATACCAAAAGGCACCGAAGGTTTGTATCACAAAAAAGTTGAATATCCATTGATAGGAAAAGTGGATACATAAATTACAGTGTAATCATAAGCTGGACTATTATAGAAGAATAAATATGAATGAAAGAATGACTAGGGCACAGATATTCATATGATGATTGCCTCAAATACATTATGGCTTTCTAAAACAGCAAGTAAAAGAATGGACACTACTGCGTGAGTCCATTTGTAACATTAGAAATACAGGTAAAATTAACCAATATATTGTGTGGGAATACAAATGAGGTAAAACTTTAATGAAAGGCAAATTAATAAAACACACAAAATTCAGATTATGTTTGTTACTTCTAAAGAGGAGGTAGTTATATGATAAGGGCTTCACAGATATTGATAATATTCCATTTCTAAAGCTGGGTAGTGGTATATGGGCATTTTTCTTCTTTAATCTATAATTATATATGATGTATTTCTTTTATGATACGATATATGTCAGAATGAATGGATTATAATAATTAAATATTAAATTTGGGGATTTTATTTCTAAGAAATATTGAAAATCACCCTGTGAGCATTTCAATGTTTAAGGCTTTTAAAATATGTATTAAACACTGATGAGTTTAAAATGTGGGCTAATTGGAAGAAGCATTTTGGTGCTACAATATAGCCTGAGAACTGCAATACAGAGGCAGGCATATTGAATAGTATAATATGTGCAGATATCTCAATCATATATGTCCTTTAGTATCTCATGAATGGATGCTATTCAAAAACACAACCCACATCTCCTACCTCTGCTGGTCGACTAAAGAATCAAGTCTAGGTCTTATGTTTTGATAACTATTTGTAATTTATAAATGACGTGGTTGTTTAAAGCTGTATGTAACCCAGAAAAGCATGTTCTTAAATGTAACCCATTCCTGTGGGTATGAACTCATTGTAAGTAGGACTTTTTGAAGAGACTACTTCATTTCAGAAGGTGTGGCCCACCTCAATCAGGATGGGTCTTAATCCTATTACTAGAGTCCTTTATACGTGGGGTAAAATTCAGACAGAAAGAGGGAAAGCCAGAGAGGGACCAGCCAGAAGCTGAAACTAATGGAACCCAGAAGAGAAGGGCAAGCTATGAGACACTGCCATGTGCTTTGCACATGACAGAAGAACCAAGGATCACTGGTTCCAGCCAGTCCCAGAACACCAGGCTTCAGGAAAAAAGTATCACCTTGATGATGCTTTGATTTGGACTTTTCTCCAGTTGCAAACCGTGAGCAAATAAATTGCCATTGTTTAACCCGGTTTATTCCATGGTATTTATTTGAGCAGCCTAGGAAACTAGAACAAATGAGTAGATATACTGCTTCTTATGAAGCTTACTTGTTTCGCCACTAATATACAAAATCAAGTGGTGCAAGTGTGTGCGAGATTTCTTCTTCTAATCATTCCCATCAGAATTGAAATTGGAGAAAAGTCAGTTATTGGTTGATCTTCAGACACCAGATGTGGTCTAGTAAGGATTGCTGCTTTTGCAACAACAACCATCTGTGGCACAATAGATCTGAAGATAAGCAATTCAGATTCTATGTCATCCATTGATAGGAGGGATCTAAAATTAGTGAAGCCCTACATGTGTTGCTGAATCATCCCCCTAATATCTTGTTAGGATGAGAAATCAGGTCATTTTTAAGTTACAGGGACCAACTAGGAGAACAACCTGACATTTACAATGGCATGGCATCTCAGATGTTAAAAAAAAAGGTACATGCTAACTTTGCATGGGTGTGTATGCCAAAACATGGAAATGCATCTTATGGAAATATTTCTCTGTCTCTTCAAATATCTTATTAACCAAATGCATATGAATATTATTATGCTATTGAGTGCAGTGCGATTAGGACATCACAAAAGAGAGCTACACATGGAAATCTTTAGCTCTTTTCTGGAAATACTTCCAATATAGGTCCTTAGGTTTTTTCTTTTCTGCATATATTGAAGCCTCCAGCCTCCCACAGCTGGTAACACCAGTCCTTTTCCCTGCAGTTTCCAAAAAGCACCAGAGCTTCATGTGTTATATCAGTTCACAGAATTATACGTGATAAGAAATAATAATAATTGAAGAATTAAAAAAAGAAAATCATGTGCATGAAACTTCACAATTTGCGTGTGTGTTTGTCTTTAACTTTAAGCGTGAATCCCAAACAGTCATTATCACTAAGGAGAATCATAGTTTGATGTCACGTGGAAAACAGTTTTAGGAGATTATACTGATTGGGGCCTTGAGAACTAGTGGAGTATTTTGAAATAAAAATAAATCAAATATGGTTTTAGGATATAGAATGCAAAGTGGATAAAACCCTTTAATAACTTGGGAACAAAATTATTTACATGTACTTTAAAATATTTAATCAATTTTATTTTTAAGTGTGCAATGGGAAATATGACTTCAAGGAAAGTCAATAATTCATGGATAAATTCTTTGTTAGCAATAAGCCAAAAGAAGAGAACAACATTTTTTATACAGTAGTTTAATAACAGTGGGGATATTTTTATATAATGTGCCATTTTAAAAAACCCTTACATGATGCTGAAATGTTCTGGCTCCATTTCTACCAACAATAATTATTTCCCACTTTATTGGAAGTAACATAAAAAATAATGTTATAACACTTGCTGTTCTCAGGCTCTAATAAAGGATGTACTAAAATCACAAAATTAATTGTAGCTTTTAAAATGTTTACTTGAAGATAAACTTTTCCATCCATGATGTGTTTGCAAAGGTAAACATGTATGTAGCAAAACAACTTTATTTCCTCCTTAACCACTCATGGAAACAATTGTGATCTGCATATTAAAATTCAACACCAAGTTGACCATACAAGAAAGAGATTAGATATGGTATCAAAAATAATTTCAAATAATTTAATTAAAAGATGCTTCATCCAAGCATTATAACATATTACTATGTTCAAGCATTTTAGAAATAATACAATGTAGAGAATCTGGGTAAAAAAAAGTGTCATTAAAAACATAACAAAAATTATCAACATATTAAAAATTCATTGGTCATATGAAATAGAATAAAAATGGAGTGGTTATTTGCATAATTTTGGTAACAGAAACATAATATTGTTTACACATACTTTGAAGAAACTATCTAATATTTGGGTTTACATCAAGGAAAGAGCTAACTAATGCCACAAAAGATTGCTTATATCATCAGAGAATTTCCAGTATTATAGCTTTCCTTATTAAAAGTAATAATCTAATTTAGGTATAGAATTAGGCAGAACTATGAGACTGTTCAAGGGATGATATTGTCTACTCTCATGGATATCCTAGAAGGAAATCCAGAAGTTTTCAAAAGAGGGATTGTAGAGGGGGAATTTTTTTTTAAGTTGTGTAAATATATATGTATATCCACATAAACCTCTCTGAGAGCCTCTGGGATATTGCAGGCAAGTTGCCTTTCTCACAGAATCTGTACAGCTCAGTAGTGTTAATACATATCATATGGCTGTATATCATACCATATTACATCATATCATAGTTGTGTGGCCATGGTTTCTATTTTACTAATTAGTCAGTCAGTTGTTCCTTGAACCTGTCTCATGATTGGATAAAATATGGAAGCTCAATGATCTGGTGCCCTGTGTAAATTGGGCCAGGTTCAAACTATCTAGTTAGTCTTTTGGTTAAACTGATTTCTCTACCTTTCCTCACTTCACAAGATCAATCCTGCTCAAAAAGCACAGGGAAAGAAGAGTACATGATCAGAAATGTGTGAGAAAAAGAGACTGTTCTTATGAACAGTCTGCATCTCTCTTGGTAGGTAGATCATTGAGATATCAAATCAAAATATCAACTATTAACAAAATGGAAATATGGTGACCTAAGATATTTAAATTTTTCCTAGCAGAGGACTTATGGCTATTCAGCAACAGATGTATCGTACTATTTTCAGATGACAAGTCTGAGAACGATATGTATGATGGGTCGAAGTGGAAGAAAGGCATGTGGGTAAAGGTAATTGGATTAATTCTTGAAAAACACAAGCATGACCTGAATTACTGTAGTGACAGTGAAGAGGAAAAGGCAGATAAAAGAACCATTTAATAAATGAGTCAAAGGTTTGGGAACGTTTAGATATCACTTTTTGGATGAATAGAGACTCAAAAGTTACTGTGCTGACAAAAAATGGCAGGGCTACTAGTCTCTTCCCTTTTCTCACTTTATCTCTAAAAAAACCAGGGCAACATGACCCTCAACAAAGTAAATTTTGCCTATTCTTAAATTATTTGATGACCATATGAAATAAAAACTTAGTTCCATTAACTGGCTGCATTTCTCAAACTATTCTCATAATCCTTAGGTGGTTATTTTCCTCTTAATAAAAGTTAGTGGAGATGGGTGACTAAGACGGTCGTGGAAAATGTTCAAAGGTGCCATTCCCCTACAGAACCTCTGAACAACTAGGAAAAACTGTTAGAGCAATCTTCCTAAAAACTCTGGAAAACAGTTAAAAGGTTGCGGTAACTGGGCGAGCGTCAAATCAAGAAAATGCGGCTCTAAAAAACGGTACAAGCTTGGGGCCCCTTGCTGGCCTGTCCCCCACTCTCTCCCTGGTGCAAGTGGAGCCATCCTGTGCTTCCATTGTGAATCCAGGTCACTCTCCTGGGAGGGGCAGAGTAACCCCTATGTGGGGTTAAAGCGAATCAACAAAACTAAATTTTGGTTCTTTAAAAGATCAATAAAATCAATAAACTTTTATCTAGATTGACAAAGAAAAAAGAGAAAGGACAAAAATAACTAAAGTCCAAAGGGGGTATTACTATTATTCCCACAGAGCTAAAAAAGTTTATAAGAGGATACTATGAGCCACTGTATACCAACAAGTTAGATAACTCAGATGAAATGCCAAAATTCCTGGAAATACACAAACTACCTAAACGGAATCAAGAAGTAACACAAGTTCTCAAAAGAACAATAACAAGTAAAGAGATTGAACAGTAATCAAAAACTTCCCAACTAACAAAATCCAGGACCATTTGGCTTAGGAAGTGAATTTTGCAAGAAGAGTTAACATCAGTTCTGCTCAAACTCTTCCAAAAAAATGAAGAGGAAGGAGTACTTCCTAACACATTCTGTGAGGTCAACATAACATAATACTAAAGGCAGATATACTACAAGGAAAGAAAATTAAAGACCATATCCCTTATGAACATGGCTGCAAAACTACTCCATAAAATATTAGCAAACTGTATCCAACATCACAGTAAAAGAACTATGTATCATAATCAAGTTGGATTTACCCCAGATATGCAGGTGTGGTTCAACATAAGAAAATCAATTACCATAGTAACCACATGATCATCTAAATTGAGTTAGAAAGGCATTTCACAAAATCTTGCAGCCCTTCTTGTTATAACACTTAGAAAACTAGGTATAGAAGGAAATTCCCTCAACATACTGAAGGGAATATAAGAAAAGCCCATAGCTAACATCATTTTCAATGGTGAAAGACTGCAATCTTTTCTTCTAAGACCAGGAACAAGACAAGGATGCCAACTGTCACCACTGTTATTCAACATTGCACTATTCTAGCCAGAACATTTAGGCAAGAAAAAGGAATAGAAAGGCCTTCAAATCAGAAAGGAGGAAACAAATCTTTCCCTGTTTCCAGACAACATAGTCTTATGTGTAAAAAGTCCTGAAAAATCTACAACAAAGCTATCAGATCTAATAAATCAATTCAGCAAAGTGGCAAGTTATAATTAAAACATGCAAAAAATCAGTAGTGTTTCTATTCATTATTGTGAACATTCTGAAGAGGAAATCATGTAAAAAATCAATTTACTAAAGCAACTAAAATAACAAATATCTAGAAATAAATTTAACCAATGGTGTAAATGTTTGTACATGGAAAACTCCAAAACATTGCAAAAAGAAATCAAAGAATTCCTAAATGGAAGTATATTCCATGCATATGGATTAGAAGACTACATATTTTTATGATGTCAATTCTACCCAAAGTGATGTACAGTTTCAACATAATTCCAACAAAAATTCCAACAGCTTTCTTTGCAGAAACATGAAATCCAGTCATCAAATTTATATGGAAGGTCAAGGGTTTCTGAATAGCCAAAAACATAAAGGAGTACAAAGTTGAAGGACTCATACTTCCCAATTTTAAATTTTTATTATAAAGCTATAGAATTCAAAAGAGCATGGTACTGGCACAGGAGCTGACAAATGGACTAGTGGAGAAGAATTGAGAGTTAGAAACAATTCTGTGAATATTCTCACTGTCCTGATTTTGTGATAATCAGGGCAGGCTAAACATTCTCTATATCAGAAACCAATGTGTCCCCAGACCTAGTTTTTCTCCCTGGATTTGGCTTTTAGAATGCTGGTGATGAACCAAGCCTGATTTAATATATGACCATCCTGTATGTGAAGTGACTGTTAAAAAAAAAAAAAAGAAACAGTCCATCACATCTATGACTAGTTGATTTTTGACTGGGATGCCAAGTCCACTAAATGGGGGAAAGAAGAGTATCTTCAACAATAGTGTTGGCAAAATGTGATGTCCATGTGGAAAAGAATGAAGATGGCCCCCTACCTCAAACCATATACAAAAACTAATTCAAGATGTATCAAAGACCTATATAAGAACCAAAATTAGAAATTTCCTGTAAGAAAATATAGGGAAGTGTCTTCAGGAACTTCTGTCAGACGATGGGTTTCTTAGACCTTATACAAAAAGTACAAGCAACAAAAGAAAGATATCTAAATTTGACTTACTCAAAATTAAAAAATTTTATTTAACAAGGAACTTCATCATAAAAGTAAAAAGACAACCTACATAATGGGAGAAAATATTTGGAAACCACAGATCTGATAAGGGTATAATATCCATACTATATATAGAAAAATACAACTCAACAACAAAAAAGATGTGCAATACAATTAACAAATTGACAAAAAAATTGAGTAGACATTTCTCAAAAGTAGAGACACAAATGGCCAAAAAGCACTTGAAAAGATGCACAACAGCTTTATCTACTCGGGAAACACCAGTAGAAATCACAATGAGTTTCCATTTCACACTAACTGGAATGGATACTATTTAAAAAAATGGAAATAAGTATTGAAGAGGATATGGAAAATATGATCACTTGCTTTTTATTGGTAGAAATGTAAAAATATGACCCCTGTGGAAAACAGTTTGGTAGATTCCTCAGAAAGCTAAGTATAAAATTACCACATGACTCAGCCATTACACTTAGAGGTATAAACTCAAAAGAATAGGAAGCCGGGACTTGAAAAGATATTTGCACACCAATGTTCATAGCAGCACTTTTTACAATTGCTAAAAGATGGAAGCAACCCAAATGTTCATCAACAGATGAATGGATAAACAAAGTATGTGATATATCCATACAATGAAATATTATACTGCCTCAAAAGGTGGAATGAAGTTCTGATGCATGTGACACCCACCATGGTTGAGCCTTGAAGACATTAGGTTGAGTGAAATAAGCCAGATACAAAATGACAGTTATTGCATGCTCTTACTGTTATGAAATAGAATAAGAAAATTCATAGACTCAGAAACTAGAATAGATTTGAGCAAGGATCAGCATAGGGGTAGGGAATGGGGAATAAATGCTTAAAATTGGCACAGCATTTCTTTTGGGGGTGATGGAAAATTTTTTGTAATGGCTTGTGGTGATGGGAACACAACATTGTAAATGTAATTGTGAATGTGGTCAAAATGGTAAATTTTAGGTTGTACATATGTTACTAGAATAAATATTTTTAAAAGACCCATAGGAGTGTGCAATACAAACAGTGAACCATTATGTAAACTATGGACTATGGCTAATAGTATAATTAAAACAACATTGCTTCATCAATTTTAACAGCACACTAGTGCAAAGTGGTAAAAAAGGGAACACTGTGTGAGAGGGTTATATGGGAACTGTATTTTCTGCATGATTTTTATGTAAACCTACATCTCAAATAAAAAAATATAGTAGAGCAAATAAATTTATCTATAAAATAAATTTATTAAATTAAATTTGTAAAAAATAGAAAATAATAGAAAACTTTGACAATCTATAACATTCCTACTCTGTGAAGCATGGTGCCCAATCAATTACCAACACCTCTTTATGGTTTTCAATCTACATATTCCTAACCCCATTCTCTTTTTTCTTTCTAGTTCCTTTGTCTTCATTAAGCTTAGGATACTGCACATCCTCAAAGTGCATAATCCTTCCTACATTATCTAATATGAAATCTTTATGATATATGGCTTTATAGCCTCACATCCAAGCATTGAGGACCAATCTTTATAGATAAGTTATTCATCCATATTGGATTCATCCTAGTCTTATCTAGTACCTTTTCATGGTTAGACTGATAAATGGGTTTCTGCTTCATTCTAGATATTCACTCTCCATCTTGTATTGCATCTGAAACTGTCTAGTTTCCTGAGTGAAAGTTCTTATCCTGAAAACTTGCTTCATATTCCAGGATCTCTAAGACTATGGTTCTGTTACAATTTTGTTAGTCCTCCCTTTAGAAAAAAGAGCCTGTCAAATGGCCAGGCATCCAGCCATAGTGAGGCTTAGAGAAAGACATCACTGATGCTGAGTTCTGTTTCCTGGCTCTAGCTAGTCCTCAGCTTGCCTGGCCCACTGGGTTTCTTTTAGCACAATCTCCGGACATAGTATTCCTCATGGAATGATGCCCTCAGCCTTCTGTTAGCCTCTAAATTCCTACAGCCATGGCACAATGGCAGGGATTGATGACCTTGCAGCTCTTGATTAGGGATTCTCACTTCAGGATGGCTGAAGAAACTTCGGCCATGTCACAATCTAAGCCTAGTGATTCAAGCTTCATCAACAGAAATAGGGATAATCCAAACGAAAACTGGTTTGGAGAGAAGAGAACTCATTAAGTAGTAAGCATTTTGAGTTTGATATTATTATGACTATTCGTCTTTAACAGCTAGGAAAATATACTCTTAGCCAGGTACCCATGAGCCCACAGTTTTTAACACTGTACTACCATATGCCTGAGAGGAATTGATCTAATTTTGTTTATTTTTCCTGTTTCAGTATCCTTGGAGGTTGCTTTTGTGGAAACACACAGAGAATGTTTTCCACATTTTAAAATATTATTTTTAAGATTTGTTCTGGGTGTTCTTAGACAAAATACATTCATTTCTTTCAGACAAAAATATCTTATTTGTTCCAATAGATATCAAACAACTGAACTTTAAAAAAAAGTCCACTTATAAAATCTCCATGAGGCTAAAGGATTCCCTGAATTTTAATATTTTAAAATCTTTGGTTTGTTTTCTTTTTCAGGATTCTCTATTGATGAGGGAATAACGGAAGGTGGGGGGCATCCAAAGGAGAAGTAGAAAAGTGACTGCTGAAATAAGGCAAAAGTGAAATTCAACCTATGTAAAAGATTAATAACCTCAGTAATCTTCTGAAATAAAATACATTGGTGACTTTTGCAATATCAACAGATGAGTGAAAATTTAGATTTGGCTTAATCTCTAAGGCCAGTGAATACTAAAGGTAAATCAGACAACTGTAACTAATTCTGGAACATCCGGTATTGGGAATAGAATCCAAGATATAACTCATTCAGCCACAACTACAGAGGGGATGAAATGAAATACACACTCTGGAGTAGCAAGGTCCCAGACCAGTGAAGACTTTAAAGATAATTACCTGCACTTTTTTTCTGAGTACAATCACAGTATAAGCTAGTAAACTTTGGTATCTATTGCTCACAGTCACACTCCTGCTTAGATTATATAATTGAATCAGGCAGTTTTGAAATTTGCAAGTTAATAAAAATATGTTCATATCTAAACTTTTCCCCAAGAGAAAGATCTGAAGAAATTTAGCCTGGCAGATTAGAACCATTTTTTAACATCTTACTTTTTATAGTCTTTTCAATATTTATTATTCTACTATAGCCTTGTTATTATTCTAGCAATGGAAGAACTCTTATCATTGATTTAAAGGAAGTGGCCACCAGAGGTTCTGAAAGGTGGGAGAGGGAAGAATAGGTGCAATATAGGGGCATTTTCGGGACATTGGATTTGTCCTGCATGACATTGCAGAGATGAATACAAGCCATTGTATGTTTTGTCTTAACTTACAAAAATGTGTGGGACAAAGTGCAAACTATAATATAAACTGTAGTCCACGGTTAGTATCATTGATTCAATATGGGTTCATCAATTGTAACAAATGTACCACACTAATGAAGGATGTTGTTAATGTGGGAAAGTGTGGGAGGGGGAGGGTGTGGGGCATATGAAAATCCCTTATATTTTTTATGTAACATTTATGTAATGTAAAGCTTCTTTAAACATAAAAAAATTAATTATAAAAAAGAGCTATTTAGCAGCAGAATGTGTTACATGTGTACAAAAGAAAAAACAAACAAAACAGAAAAAAGAAGTAGAAATGTCTATGGTATTAAAAAAATAAAGGTAGAAAGTGGTTATTAAAACAATGGCAATATAATGCTGTGTACATAATAAAATATCATAAATATAGTTCTCAATATAGTGTATTGGTGATTAAAGTTTTGTTTCTAGCAAGCTTTACATGAAGAGACTTTTAAATGATTTTTATTATTTGCATTATAGAATATTAATTTTTCTCTCAATCCCAAATGTTCACATAATACTCGAGCTAAACGTAAAATAACAGTAAAACAAACAAAAACCATGATCAAAAATACTTTTTTCTAGAGGCAGTTTGGTTATATTCTTATAAACTCATTCATTGGTTTGTCATATTCTAATACAAAGGACAATACTGGCATTATCTGGAACACTCTTTTCAATAAGTTGGGGCCCACCAAACCATGGTACTTGTTTTGATAAAATATAGTTCCTTACAGAATACACAGGTTACCGTATATGCGTGCACACACACATTGCTTGTGGTATTAAGCAGAAAAAAGACCTTTAAAATTCCACAATATGCGATTCCTTTAGACATTTTTGCAAGCCTTTTCTAGACTTTTCTTATATTTCTACAACTAATCAAGCTAGCTGTAATCATAATAATCAAAGGATTTCATGAAGATAAAGAATAAATCAAAGTTAATGATCATGATGTAATGTTCAATGTAAAGTACAAGAAACCCAATTCTTAAACATGTTCTTATTTTCAATTAATATTACATGACCATCTGTTGCAGTTTCCTAGCTGCTAAAACACATGCCATCCAATAAGTAGGTTATCCATGTGAATTTATTGGTTTCTGAGTTTTAAAGACTTGCTTCCTCCCGGGATGGATGTCATCTGGACGTCCACCCGTCTTCCGGGTTCCTTAGCTTTCCTGTCACATGGCAATGCACTTGGTGATGTTCTCTGCTTTCTTCCCTGAGTTCCATTGACTTCTGGATTCTGGCTGCTCTTTGAAGTTTCTCCCTCTAACTTCATTCTGCTTAAAAAGACCTCCAGGAACCCAGTTTAAATCCCAGTCTGATTTAGTTGAGCCACCTTGACTGAAGTAACACCTTGAAGAGATCACTGACAATGGAATTTAGAATTCAGACCAAGACAAACCACATGTCCAAGCAATACAATCCACTACACCACCAGCCTGACTAAAACTCAAAAGGCACACAATAACCAGGGTTGGTAAGGAGGTCAAGCAACTGGAACGCTCACATATTGGCCTCATCCACTAAGGCTCAACACATATATACCTCTCATTCAGTAATTTTATTTCTTGATATGTACCCAACAGATGTGAGTGCTTATGTCTGCCCAAAGATAGGTACATGACATTGAAAGCTGCATTGTTCATAATATCCCCTCAGTAGAAACAACCAAAACATCTATCACCAGTAGAATAGATAAGTAAACCATTGCATATTAACACAGTGAAATATCCTACCATAGTGAGAAGAGAACAAACTTGTTACAAGCAATGAGATAATGTTGGGAAAATATAGTCAGATATAAAGGCATACATATTGTATAATTCTATTTTATAAAATTCCAAAAGAAGAAACCTTTACTGTTATGGAGTTCAAGATAGCAGTAACCTTGAGGTGAGGTGGGGTTTATTGATTAGGAGGCAGCATGAGGAAGGCTTTTGGATGCTAGAAATGTCCTGTGTCATGATTCGTCATTATGGAACCCTTGCATATAAAAATGTATCAAGTGCCATCATAAGATTAGCACATAGGGGCCTGGCTAGATAGCTCCGTGGATAAAGAGCTCGCTGGGAAACCACATGGGAGGCCCCGGGTTCAGTTCCCGGGGACCTCTCCTAGCGGGCAGACGGCCTTGAGAAAGGCAAGCCGCCATGGGCAAGGCAAAAAGCTGCCATGGGCAGGGCGGAGCCCCCACGGGCATGGCAAAGTCACCCGTGAAAAGTGGAGCTGCTGCCTGCGAAGCGGAAACCAGCAGCCCACAAAAACATGGAGGACTGCTGCCCGCAAAACATGGAGCGGAGCCGCCCGTGAAAATGGAATGGAGCCACCCATGAACGGAGTGAGCTGCCACGGAGGGCCGACTCGGTGTGGCACCGCAAAAGATGGGGGAGACAAGGAGCAAACATAGAAAAACAC
>PVKH010014008.1:0-16649 GCA_004027955.1 Chaetophractus vellerosus
GGGTGCTGATGCAAAATACCAGAAATCTGTTGGCTTTTATACAGGGTATTTATTTGGGGTGGAAGCTTATGGTTACCAGGCCATAAAGCATAAGTTTCTTCCCTCACCAAAGTCCAATGCCACATGTTGGGGCAAGATGGCTGCCTACATCTGCCAAGAGTTCAGGCTTCCTGGGTTCCTCTCTTCCCAGTGCTTGCCTCTCTCTAGGCTTAGGCTTGTGTCTCTCCACAAGGCCAGCTGTAGACTATCAGGTGAACAGCTTGTCTCTTTCCGGGGCCTTCTCTCCTTCCTCACAACCAAGCTCCTCTGTGTGCTTGCTTCCCCAGACTCCAGCACTAAAACTCAGCTTCAGAACTTCAACTCAAAACTCCATCTCCTCAGCTCTGCCATGTAGTTTTATGTCGTCAACACTCAACGTCCTACTGACGTGGCCCAATCAAAGTTCTAATCATAATTTAATCATGTCCAGAGGAACAGACCAGTTTACAAGCATAATCCAATATCTATTTTTGGAATTCATAACTATAGCAAACTGCCACATAAACTATAATCCACACTTAGTGGCAATGCACTGAAATATGTTCATCAATTTTAACAAATGTACCACACTAATGAAGGATGTTGTTAATGTGGGGAAAAGTGGAAGGGGTAGGGAGCAAGTCATATAGGAATCTTTATGTAATCTAAGTATCTTTTTTAAATAATAAACAAGTATATTAAAAATTAGAAAAAAATTGATACATGTTCTTCCATTGCTAGTATAATCATAAGTCCACTTTAGTCCATAGTTGCTTTCCCCTTATATTTGTTCATTTGTCAGTCTTGAGGAATTTGGGATGGTGATGCCCACCTTGCCTCAAATGGAGAGGGGGCTTAGATCCCATGGAGCAGATGGATGGGACTATCTTGCTTGCAGTTGCAGACACTCTCTGTTCTTTGGGAACACTTACTTTTGTATTAGCTAGTGAGCTCTTGTATTCCTCTGCTAGAATGTAAGCTCCAAAGGCAAGGTGATCCCATATGTCTTGATGAACACTAGACCCCTCAATTCTAGAAAAGTTGACAATAAGTGTTCAATAAACATGTGCAGAAAGGCTAGAAAAAGCAAAGGTAAGGGAAAATGTAAAAGGATTGGCTAATTCAAAATTTAAACATTAATAGACTTATTACAATGTTAACAATATTTTATTCAAAAAAAACAGGTAATAATTTAAACACTGTAGCACCAGAAAGATATTAATCTGAATTAGAAATGATGGGTAACTCCTAACAGTAATCTACTTGTTGATATAGTATCTTTTCTATCAATCATGTCACATTGTATAACAGTAAACAATTCATGCAAATAATTTCAGTTGAATATTTGTAAATTATTTTCATGTTGATATATGTGATAAATTAAGAATGTTTTGTTGTGATTAATTTTCCTTGACAGTACTTCCTAATGACTAACAGATAAATATTTTTTTCTATACCTTAACAAGAAGCTAATTACATAAAAATATCAGAAAGAGTATTTGGTTTTACTATTTTTTAAAGATTTATTTTTTATTTATTACATATCCCCCCCCTTTCTGGTTGTTCTTGCTGTGTTCATTCTTGTGTTCTTTCATGTCTGCTTGTCCCCCCCCACCCCGTGTGGCAACCCGCCAAGTCAGCACACCACGTGGCTCGAGCTTGCCCTGCTCGCGTGGGCTTACCCTGCCTGTGGTGGCTTTTGTCCTGCCTGAGGTGGCTTGCCTTCTCAAGGTGGTCTGCCCACTCGAGGAGGCCCCAGAAACCGAACCCAGGGCCTACCTATGTGGTAAAATGGCACCCTACCAACTGGGCTACAGCTGGCCCCTGGTTTTACTGTTTTAAGACACTTTGCTTTAATATTTTTAAGCTGGATAAGAAATAATTTCTCTCTGAAGGGAACTATTCTAGACTATTTCACAAAAATTTTCATACTTTTCATATACTAGGTTTTCTCAAAAGAATGGCTATCATTACCATATACCGCATTTTCAACAATTTATACATATAGGTAATCCCATAAAACATGGATTGTAATTGTAATTGTTTCTGTTCAGTACTGGGAAACAACAGTTTTCTTCTCAATTGTCATTTAGGGGGAAATGTGTAAATTATAAATTGAATAAATGATTAACAAAATGCTTGTTTTCTACTGACTACTTTCTTCAAAGGGTGATAAAATTCATAAATTAGAAATTTAGGAAATCTGAACTCCAATCCTAGAATCATATTTTACTAGTCTACCCCCAGATAAGTAACTTTAGTTCTGTGTTTCCTTCTTCCTACCTATAAAATGGGGACACCTCTATCTGCCCTTCCTAACTCATAAACGCTTGTGGTGATGAAATTATTTTAAGGGTCAAATCAATACCTACCACTAAAGAAGTAATCATGGATATAATCCATGAAGAATTCACTGTTTATTTCAGTGATTAAAAAAAAAAGCTATGTAGATAAATCTAAATGAACATTGATTTATAAACTAATAATAGAGACAATAATAATGCTTATAGCATTTAAAAATATCCATTATGTTATTGGCCCAAGAATTCAGAAATAGATCAATAGGATAGAGGAGCCACTGATAAATAAACACTTGACATATGACATAGATGACTTTGCATAGCTCTGTAACAATAAATGACCCTGGGACAATTGAGTACTCAAGAGGAAAAAAAAAAATGGAAATTGGGCCTTACTTCACACCAGTCATATCAGTAGAACCAAAAGTAGAGGGAAAAACAGACAATAGAGCCTTCAAAAGATAATAGAGGGAAATAGTTTCTTATCCTTAGGATAAAAAGGAAGAAGTAGCATATATAAATAATAAAGGATTTGTATCTAGTAGAATGCCTACAAGTCAATAAGAAAAAGTCAACCTCATGGAAAACTAGGCAAGAGGAACTGCAACTACACAAAAGAGATTATGTAATTGATCAATATACACATGAAAAAGTGTAACTTCATTAGATATCAGAGAAATTCAAATAAAAAACATAATGAAATATCACTACACCAGCACCAAAATGGCTAACATATAAAGGTCTGGTGGTACCAAGAGTTAGAAAGACTGTGGAGCAATAAGAATTCCTACAATGCTTCGCTTCCATGAATGTAAACTGACACAACCACTTTGGGGAAAAAGCCTGACATTTTCTGCTAAAGTGAAAATATGCAAAGCCTAAGACCAGTCAATCAATTCCTACGCATTTAGCCATAAAAATTGTGGACCTATGGTGTGTATATATACCAGAAGATAGAAACATAAATTTTAACAGCAGCATTGTACAAGTAACCTGTAAATCCAAAAATAATAAAGTAGATAAATTTCATTCATTCATACAATAGAATTTTAAAAATGAAAAAAGTGAATGGACTATAGCCATCTGCAGCAGCAAAAATGGTGAATTTGTAAAAGCATGCCAACCAAGAGAAGTCAAAAATAGAAGTATATATATATGATTTAAATTATATAAAGTCTTAAAATAGAAAAACAAAATTATAGTGCTTAAGAATACATTCTTGGGGTGTAGAAATACAAAGCAAAACAAGGACATATTTACATAAAAGTTAAGTTTAGTAATTGTGTTTAGTACAAGGAAGGATGGGTTAAGGATGGAAACAGGCAAGTGGAGAACTTCTGGTGAGCTCACAGTGTTCTCTTCCAGATCTGGTAGTTCAATTGCTGCTTACGTTTTAATAATTTGAAACTGTACACATTTATGTTATATGTACTTTTCTGTATGGGTAACTCTGCCATATTTAAAAGGTAAACATTGGGCATGCCCCAGTCAAGATGGTGGAGTAAAATGCTGCAGGGCTTCATCCCCCTATCGAAGCTTTGAACAACCAGCAAGAACTGGCAGAAACATCTTTTTCAAAGTTCTAGAAAACAGTTAAATGTCTGATGTTACAGGGCAAGCACCAAATCAAGAAAAGACTGCTGAGTGTGGTAGGATCTTGTGTTGCCCTGGATGGCCCCTCCCCCGCTCACACCAGCTTGGCATGGAATTGGCCTATGCTCTAAATGTACATCCCTGATCCCCATTTAGAGGCAGCAGAGTAACCCTTGTGCACATACTGGGACCATGTATGACTGGAAGTGACCCAAGAGACTTGCTGTCTCAGAACTTGTATAGAAGGTGGTCCACCAAGCTCACCTACAGAAAACTGTGGGAGAGCAGTCAAGTAAGTGCCTGCCTGGGACAAGGGATTGCTCACTATAGAACACACATTTCAGTGCCCAGACAGTGAGGAAACTATTTCCTAGGGAAAAGGAGACATTCAAACCAGTGTAAACTGGGGAATTCATAGAGTTAAATGTGTGTTCCCAAGACAAGACACATTTGGACTGGAGCTATTTTCTAAACTCATTGTATGGATAATCCCTGAAGGACAGTGCACGTGCACAGGTCAGTCTGCAAAGACTGGGAAAGGTATTCCTTTCTTCATTCATTTTTAAAAACTATATTTTTATTACAGAAGTTGTAAACTTGCAAAACAATCATGCCCACATGTAGAATTCCCATACAACACCCCACCACCAACATGCCACACTGTTGTGGAATATCTGTTACAGATTATGAGATAATATCATCAAACTATTACCACCAACCATTGTCCATAGCATACATTTGGCAAATTTTTTCCATACCCCACAACTATTAACATATTACATCTTTGGCATTGATGCAAGACTATTACAGTATTGCTGTTAACCACAGTCCATAAGTCACACCAATTGTATTTTTCCCAAGCTTTTCCACATTCCCACCACCCTGCAATAGTGATGTACATCCTCTCTAGCACACAGAAGGACACTCTTGCATCTGTACCATCAACCACAATTCTCATCCACCTCTGGGTTCACTATGTTATTCAGTCCTTATATTGATCTCTAGCTTTCTTTCAATTGACATTTACATTCCTAGACTACCCTTTTAAACCACAATCCCATTTATAAACTAGCTGCTACTTACTGTAATGTGTTACCATCAACTCTATCCATTTCCACACTTTTACAATCAAGTTAATTAAAACTTCTACATACATTAAACATGAGTACTCCTTCACAGCCCTTCTCTTATCACCTAATTACCTATACTCTAGGTTTGAATCACAAAAGTGATTAAGTCTGATGAGGTCCCATTTATCAATGTTTTCTTTCATTGCTCATGCTTTTGGTGTAAGGTTGAAGAATCCACCACCTACCACCAGAACTTGAAGATGTTTTCCTACCTTTTCTTCTAGGAGCTTTATGGTTCTAGCTTTTTTATTTAGATCTTTGATCCACTTTGAGTTAATTTTTATATATGGTGTGAGACAGGGGTCCTCTTTCTTTCTTTTGGATATGGCTATCCAGTTCTCCCAGCACCATTTGTTGAATAGACTGTTATGCTCCAGCTGGATGGGTTTGACAGGCTTATCAAAAATCACTTGACCATAGATCTGAGGGTCTGTTTCTGAATCATCAATTCAGTTTCATTGGTCAATCTATATATCTTTATGCCTGTATCATGCTGTTTTTACCACTGTAGCTAGGTAATATGATTTAAAGTCTGGAAGTGAGAGTCCTCCAACATTACTTTTCCTTTTTAAGATGTTTCTGGCTATTTGGGGTCCCTTACCCTTCAAAATAAATTTGATAATTGTGTTTTCCATTTGTTTAAAAGATGTTGGTGGAATTTTTATTGGGATTGCATTGATTCTGTATATCAATTTGGGTAGAATTGATGTCTTAATGCTATTTAGTCTTCCAATCTATGAGCATGGAATATTCTTCCAATTACTTAGGTCTTTTTAAAATTTCTTTTAGCAATGTGAATTGTAGTTTTCTGAATACAATTGCTTTATATCTTTGGTTAAGTTTATTCCTAAACATTTGATTTTTAGTTACTATTGTAAATGGATTTTTTTCCTGACTTCAGCCTCAGATTGTACATTACTAGTGTATAGAAACATCACTGATCATTGCATATTAAGCTTGTACCTGACACTCTACTGAAATCATTTGTAAACTCTGGCAGCTTTGTTGTAGATTTTTTGGGACTTTCTAGTTATAGGATCATATAATCTGTGAATAGCAAAAGTTTTACTTCTTCCTTTCCCATTTTGATGCTTTTTATTTCTTTTTCTTACCTGATTGCTCTAACTAGAACCTGTAGCATTATATTGAACAACAGTGCTGACAGTGGGCCTCCTTTTCTTTTTCCTGATCTCAAAAGGAAAGCTTTCAGCCTTTCACATTGCATTCAACGTTAGTTGTGCGTTTTTCATATATGGCCTCTATCATGTTGAGAAAGTTTCCTTCAATTTCTCTTTTGTAGTATTTTTGTCGAGAAAGTGTGCTCTATTTTGTTTAATGCCTTTTCTGCATCAATTGCTAGGATCATGTTATTTTTCTTCTTTGATTTATTAATGTGGTGTATTATGCTGATTGATTTTCTTGTACTGAACCAACCACCCTTGCATGCCTAGTATAAAACACAATTGATCACGGGGAATAATTCTTTTAATGTGTTGTGGTATAGCAAGTATTTTGTTACAGATTTTGGCATCCATATTCATTAGGGAAATGTGTCTGTAATTTTCTTTTTTCATAATATCTTTATCTGGTTTTGGTATTTGGGTGATATTGGCTTCATAGAATGAGTTTGGTAGTGTTTCTTCTTGTTGAATTTTTGCAAAGCATTTGAGTAAGATTGGTACTAAATCTTCTTTGAATGTTTGGTTGAACTCACCTGTGAAATAATCTGGTCCTGGGCTTTTCATTTTGGGGAGTTGTTTGATGACTGCTTCAATTTCTTAACTTGTGATTGGTTTGTTGATGTCTTCTATATCTTCTAGAGTCAGTGTAGATCATGCATACATTCCTAGTTTGTTGCCATACGGTTGTTCAGGGTATGCTCTCATGCTAATAGGAGGCAAGGCTCTGGGTAAGAGTGTTTTTAACACCTTAACAGAGTTTTGTGGAATTAAAAGTTAAAATGACATTGACTGGTTGTTCCTAAATATGCCGGTTACAGTTGTAAAAGAAAGGGAAGATCTCAAGCATTCAAATTCCCAACTTTAATTGCTGCATGAAGGACATGAAAGGTTCTATGTGTGCCCTGAAAGAAAATGTTATTTCACATAGCTGCAGATTTAAAATTTCTGAAAACCAAACTCAGAGTCTCGTTGGGTGAGTGGTAGAATGACAACATAAATTCCCAACATTACCGGGTGTCAGCTGTTAAAGTGAGGGCATTGGTTGGAAAGGAGTGGGGTCCTGAAAATTGGAATGGAGACATATGAGTTGATAATGATGGCAGTGGGGCATGGAAACCCTGGATTCTCTTAAGTCTTTTCCAGATAAACCTCTAATGTTCTGCCTGAGCAACCAGGCTCCCTACATCCAGTCTGCCCTGAGTAATCTGCTATATAAATTGCACCTGAAGATGTTAATCCAGCTGTGCCTGATAAACCTGTAACCACCTCCCTTGAGGAAACAGTCCTCATTACTCTGTCTGAAGAGATTAATCCTGTTTCACTAGATGAAACTGCAATGACATGCCCAGAGGTAGTTGGCTTGGGAGACACTTCTAACTCTTCTTATGACCCACCCCCATCAGTCCTCTTTTCTTCCAGGCTTATAATTAGAATGAAATCTCAAAAGGTCCAAGCAAGTGAGGTACAAAGTATGAACTATGAAAAGGTATAACACATTCTAAAAGAACTGCATGAGTTTTCCAATTTAAATAGAACAGAAATCAGGTGAATACATGTGGGAATGGATATTAAGGGTGTGGAATAATGTTGGAAGGAATATAAAATTGAATCAGGCTGAATTTATTCATGCGGGCCCATTATGCAGAGATTCTGGATTCATTATTGTAGCTCAAGGGGTTAGAAAGGGCTCTAACAATTTGTTCAGATGATTAGCTGAAGCATGGACCAAAAGGTGGCCTACATTGCCTGAGATCAAAGTGCCAGAACTGCCCTGGTATGATATAGATGATGGGATCCAAAGACTTGGAGAAATTGGAATGTTAGAGTGGATTTATCATGTAAGATCTGCTCCTCACCCTAGGGATGTACAGAGGACACCCTTTCAGCAAGATCGTAAGGAATAAATTTGTGAGACTAACTCCAATATTGCTGAAGAGCTCTGTGATTGCTCTTCTCTGTAGGCCAGATATTATTGTGGGAACTTGTGTCACTGAATTTGGATCCTTAAAAACAATGGGTATGATAAGATCCCAGGTTGGCAGACCCCCATTGAACTCTCCTACTTGGCCTATGCAGAAAACAGATGGATTGTAGAGGATGACGGTGGGTTATTGTAAAGTTAACCAAGTGGTGACTCTAATGCAGATGCTATTCAAGATGGGATATTGTTGCTTGAGCAAATCAACAAATCCCTTGTTACCTGGTATGCAGCTGTTGGTCTGGCAATTTTTTTTTCTCAATTGCTTTTAATAAAGACCACCAGAAACAGTTTGCTTTCAGCTGACCAGGCCAGCATTACACCTTCACTTCACCCTCAGCGGTAAATCAACTTTCCTGTCCTATGTCATAATATTGTCTGCAAGGACCTTTATCATCTCTCTCTACCAAAAGATATCACACTGGTCCATTATAATGATGATATCATGTTGATTGGACTTAGTGAGCAAGAAGTAGCAACTATTCTAGACTTATTGGTCAGGTATTTGTGCATCAGAAAGTGGGAGTTAAATCCCACAAAAATTCAAGGGCCTTCAACCTCAGTGAAATTTCTAGGTGTCCAGTGGTGTGGGTCATGTCAATAAATCTCTTCTAAGGTGAAGGATAAGATATTGCATCTGGCCCCTTCTACAACCAAAAAAAAAAAAAAAAAAAAAAAGAGGCACAATACCTACTTGGCCTCTTTGGATTTTAGGGACAACATTTTCTTCATTTTGGGTGTGCTATTCCAACTCATTTATCAAGTGACCTGAAAAGCTGCTAGTTTTAGTGGGGACTGGAACAAGAGAGGGCTCTGCAACAAGTCCAGGCTGCTGTGCAAGCAAAATCCCTACATCACTTGAGCCATTTTATCCAGATGATCCAATGGTGCTGGAAGTGTCAGTGGCAAATAGAGATGCTGTCTGGAGATTTTGGCAGGCATATAGGAGAATTACAACAAAGACCTTTAGGATTTTGGAGCAAAGCCTTGCCATCCTCTGCAGATAACTAGTCTCATTTAGAGAAATAGCATTCAGCCTTCTACTGGGACTTAGTAGAGATCAAATGCTTAATCATGAACCATTAAGTTACCATGGGACCTGCGTTGCCTATGAACTGGTGTGCTGCCTGACCCGCTAAGCCATAAAGTTAGGCATGCACAGTAGCACTCCATTATAAAATGGAAATAGTATACCTGACATAGGGCTCAAGCATTTCCTGAAGTCACAAGTAAGTTACATGAGGAAGGGGTCTAAATGCCCATGGCCCCCATTCCTGCCTCTCTACCTTCTCTTTCCCAGCCCAAAGCTATGGCTCCTTGGGGAGGTCCTTACAATCAGTTAACTAAAGAAGAGAAAACTCGGGCCTGACACAAATTGTTCTGTACAATATAAAGGCACCAACTGTAAGTGGACAGCTGAAACATGACAGTCCCCTTCTGGACATCCCTGAAGATCAGTGGTGAAGGGAAATCATCCCAGTGGGCAGAAATTCCAGCACTCTACCTGGTTGCTCATTTTGGTTGGAAGGAGAAATGGCTGGAGGTGCATTTGTATACTGATTCATGGGCTGTCACCAATCGTTTGGATGGATGGTTAGGGACCTGGAAGGAACGTGAATAGACAATTGGTGATGAAGAGGTCTGGAGGAGAGGCATGTGGATAGATCTTTCTGAACAGGCAAAAAAACATGAAGATATTTCTGTCCCATGTGAATGGTCACCAGAGGGTGACTGCAGAAAAGGAAGATTTTAGTAAAGTGGATAAGATGAACCAGTCTGTGGATATCAGTCAGCATCTTTCCCCAACCACTCGTCTTTGCCTAATGGGATCATGAACAAAGTGGCCATGGTCATAGGGATGGAGGTTATGCATGGACTTCCACTCACCAAGGCCAACCTGGGTACAACCGCTGATTGAGTGCCAGCAGCAGAGACCAACACTCAGTACCCACTTTGGCACCATTTTCCAAGGTAATCAGCCTGCTGCCTGGTGGCAGGTTGATTACATTGACCTCTTCCATCATGGAAGGGGCAGCATTTTGTTCTAACAGGAATAGATACATACTCCAGATAAGGGTTTACATACCTGCATGAAATCCTTCTGCCACAGCTTCCATTCATGGGCTTACCGAATATATTATTCACTGTCTTAGTATTCCACACAGTATTACTTTTGATCAAGGAACCCACTTCACAGCAAATGAAATGTGGTAATGGGAACATGTTCATAGAATTCACTGGTCTTACCATGTTCCTAATCATTCTGAAGCAGCTGGATTGATAGAAAGGTGGAATGTTTTTTTGTTTGTTTGGTTGGTTGGTTTTGTTTTTTTTAAGTCTCAATTATGGCAACAACTAGGTGGTAATACCTTGCAGAGCTGGGGCAATGTTCTCTAGAATGCTGTGTATGTTCTAAATCAGCATCCATTCTGTGGTGCTGTTTCTACCATTGCCAGGGCTCACAGGTCCAGGAATCAAGAGGTGGAAAAAAATGGGAGTGGCTTCACTCACTATTACCCCTAGTGACCCACTAGGAAAATTTTTGCTTCCTGTCCCTGCAACCTTAGCTCTGCTGGTCTACAGGTCTTAGTTCTGAAAGGAAGAGGGCTTCCACCAGGAGACCCAACAATGATTCCATTGAACTGGAAGTTAAGACTGCCACCTGGCCACTTTGGTCTCCTCATGCCTTCAAATCAACAGGCAAAGAAGGGATGTACTAGATGATTTTTCCTGATTATCAAGGGGAAATATGGCTGCATCTACACAATAAAGGTAAAGAAGAGTTTGCCTGGTGTTTTGGTTTCCCAAAGGGCTACCAATGCAAAGTACCAGAAATGTGTTGGCTTTTAAAAGGGTATTTATTTGGACTAAAACTTCACTGTTCCAAGGCTGTAAAGAGTCCAACTCAAGGCAACATAAGAAGTGCTTCCTCACCAAAGTCAGCTACTGTTGATTCTGGCTTATTGCCATCTGATGAAGCAAGATTGCCACCAATCTCTGCAGAGGTCTCTGCCTTTCCTCCAGAACCTACCATCTCTTGGAGCTCAACTATGAGCAAGCAGGCATAGGGCTTGTCTCTTTCCAGGTCTCCTATATCAATCTCAGCTGTCCTGCTCTCTTCCCAAGTTCAGCTATAAGCTATCAGGCAAATGGCAGGGCTGGTCTCCTCTTGAGCTCCTCTGTCTCACATTGCAGATCAAATATGCCAGCTCCCTTTTCCCTGTTTGTCTGAATCTCAGTGTCTCCCTTTATATCAGACACAACAAAAGGGTGGTGACTCAACCTCAGTCAAGCTTCACTGTGGTAGACTAATCAAAAGTCCTAGAGAGATCTCATCAAATAATCAAATCAAAATCCACTCAATTGAATTTAATGCAATCAAAGGCCATCACACCTAGAGGAAAAGATTTGTTTACAAACATAATCTTTCTCTTTTTGATATTCATAAAATAATTTCAAACTGCCACACTGGGATACAGGAAATCCCCTAAGGGAAGCATTCTTAACAAGGGATCCATGAGCTTGACTTGAAATTCAAAGACACATTATTTTTGTGGAGATGTGTTGGATTTTCATGTGGGAACATTTATTGAAGGATGTTATGACTCAATAAGGCAAATAGTACTGTGTACTCAAGTCTCTTCTCTCAGATTAAGGAAAGGTGCAAGATCATATGGCTCTCCTAATTCTCAAATCATCCTCTCCTATTACAGCATTTATTTCTGGCTTGATAGAAAACTATTCTTTGAATTACAAATGGTTGCTATAGTGGAAAAGCAAACATTATATATTTCTTTCTTGAAAGGGCATCCCAGAAGAATAGCCATTGTACTGCATGGGGAGCAGCGGCATTACTTAACAGAACCTGCATACCACTCTAAATGCCACACTGCTGCCAACTTGCAGTTTCTTTTTAACCTTTACTTTCTAATCCTTCACATTCATTGGAGGATTTTAACAGGAAGAAATGTGATCCCGATACCCTTGTGAAGGATGAAATGCCAAAGGTGGAATAAGATTAGAGGTAGGGAAATCATTTTGAAGAGTCTTTTAATCATCAGGGTGAAGTTTGATGAGGGCTTGAATTAGAATGTTTCCGTTATTTAAAAATAAACGTTTCATCCTTCATAATTTTTTATAGTTCAAGTTTGAGTAGTAAAGGTGGTTCCTGCTAAATGAACTTAGAAATTAATGAAGCAGTAAGCCATTTAAATCTAAAACTTACATGGAGAAAGTAGGTCATATACTCAGAGTTACTAGAGTTAAAACATAAATTCATTTGATTTCATGAGTCCTCGAGCCTCTCTGTGATTATTCCGTTCAGGTGGGGAATCTTTGAGAACTTTAAAGCAGTGAACATGGAGAAAGAAGGAGCTAGCTTGACTGATTGGAAAGGCAGAAAGTAAAGCCCCAGAGCTAGGCAGCATAAAAGCTGGATTAACACATCATGTCATGCCGTTGCTGGTAAACTCACCTCAGGTGAATGAATATAAGACATTCCAGAGCAGGGGCTCTTAACAAGGGACCTCTGAGCTTGATATGAAATTCAAAGAACATTATTCCTGTGGGGATGTGTTGGTACGGGTGTGATATATTTATTAAATAATACACAGTATAGAGTGAATTTAGTGAGGGATCCGTGGTTTTCACCTGACTGGCAAAGGGGTCTGTGGAATAAAAATGGTTGAGAACCCCTTTCCAGAGGATGCCAGGGACCCCTTTCTGAGTGGTTGCCCTGGTGTCCCTAAATTGCAGTCAGCCTAAACCACAAGGCATCATTGTGAAGAAGGATGCGGTGTCAAAAGAAAGAAACAAATTTTCAGAGTAAAAAAGATAGTTAAAAAGTAACAAAGGGAAACAAATTAGTGTTTGTGAAGGGCTGGGGGTGGAGGGAAGGGATTGACTACTTGACTGTGGGGGTGGTTACAGGGCAGCAAATATTTGTCAACAGAGAATGATATACTTAAAAAGTACGAATTTTCCTGGGGGTATATTATACCTCATTAAACCTGAGTTAAAAAATATTAAATGAATATGATTCACTTAGAAAGGTGAGCATGTTAATAGAAGTAGAAAAACACATAAACTGGGTGATTTAATCCACAAAAGTGTAAATTATAGCAAGTGAGTTAAGAGATGACCAGAATTTAGAAAGAGGAAGGGGCTAAGAAATTGTACTTGTATTTGATTTTTTTTATTTTAGACTTTAAGATATGATGTATTCCTTAAAGTGGCAATTTCACATAGTTCTGTGTATAGAATGAAGATGGAGAAGACAAGATAAGCAGAGACTGCACTTGGTTTCAATTTCCTTACTCCTTTCTAAATTGATATTTCATAGGTTGGGTTCTCCAGAAGAAAACAATAAGACTGAGTTTAGGGAGTAAGATGCTTATTAGAGGTCAATGCTGGTAAAGAGAAGAGGAAGTAAAAAAGATTGGGCAGAGGAAGAAATTAAACTGTAATACAGTCCAATGAAGCCTTGGCCAAACCTACACGGAGCTCTGGGGACAGCAGGGCTCATTAAGGTGCCCAGTGTTGGGGCAAAATGACCAGGCCTTTATGCTCCTGCCTTGCTCAATCACTGGATGCACAAGAAGCTGTTTGTTGCAGCGGAGGCCGGCTCTGAAGGAGCAGTCAGTGAGGATGTCTGCTGACTGACCCCTCAGCAAGTCTTTCTTTGAAGAGGATCTGGGTGGTGTGTCTTCATATTTATCACAGTTCACCCATTTGCCACTGGACTCTACCTCTCCGTATACATTCAAGGAGCAGCTCCTCCAGGATTCCGGTGGGTTTCCTTTCTTGAAGGGAGGCTTAGAAGTGGGAAGTTAGTGAAACATGATGGCTGCCACTGCAATTATACTTGGAACTACAATTGCTACTCAATTCTGATCTTTCTCCTCCACTGTACATCTTGATTTTCCTCACCCTCCAGCTACCACCTCTGCTGGCTTCCATGTCTTATCTGGTTATGTGAACCAGACCTTCGTTGCCAAGGGGACTAAGTCCCTAATCACCATACCTCTCTCAGACTGGGTTTGTTGGACCTGTATTTACTGTCATGACTGGGTAAGGGAGAATCAGTAGATGCTCATGTGGATCACCTGAGCTCCACATGTGTTCTTCCCTACACAAAATGGGTGACAGCAGCCATATCCTCCTGATGACCAGGGTCAGTTACCTCTGCCAAACCATACATGCTCTTCTTTGCTTTTGGTTCAGGGACCCTAGGAACTTAAAGGGCCCAGGAAAAAGTCATAACTAATCATTCAATGGAGCACTTGCTGTGGACCCTTGAAAAAGTGTGCCTTCTTTGGAAAGCAGAACCTCTCACACTGAAGAGTCCAGAGTTGAGGGAACACAAACACAAAGTCATTGGAAGTGATGGTAATGGGGTTGTTCCTCCTTCTACTAGTTTATTCTGGGACTCATATATTCTTTATATTGGGGATACAGTGCCATATATAAGTCACTGATTTAATGCATCTATTTCAATGTGAAGGATGGTACCCCATCCTTGTAGACTGTTTCCTTTGAGCTGGCACTCCAGATGTTCCTTCAGCAATCCATTCTAAGGTTCCATCAAGCCAGAAACTTCTGAATGCAGTATGTGTAGTGACTAGTAGATAAGATAATATGGTCAAAGGTCCTAATTGGTATCTCCAGTGTTGAAAAATATGCCTTGTCTGATGTGATGTTATACGGGATCCTATGCCACTGGGTCAAACACTCCTTAAGACTTCAGGTAATAGTGCTGGCTGAGGCCTTGCATGCAGAAATGGCAAACCAATATCTGAAATTCATGCCTATTCCTGTGAGATGAAAGTCCTGACTTTTCCTGAATTGTAGGAGCCCAATATAGCCAACTTGTTAATAGTGGAATAGTGTCATATCAGCACTTGTCTCTATTGCTGGCATATTGAATACATGCCAAAGGCAGTATCTAGACCAGCTTTGGTAAGTCAGAGTCCATGCATTTGGGCCTGTGCATAGCCTCCACCTCTGTCTCATGGCCACTTATTTTATATGGTCTTCATACCTGCACTGGAGAGGTGAGTGACAGAAGCTAGTTGACATCAACCCACTGGTCACTTTGAGTACTTGGTTGTTTAGCGACTCTTCCGAGGTGGATGCTCCCTGGTGGGCAACATATGATATAAACATCTTCACATTTTATGACCACTCCCCTATGTCCATCCATATACATCTACTCCATATATCATTGTCCCTGATCTTTCTATCTATATCCTTCAAGGCCTCCGATCAGCAGCCAGGCCATTTTCCACTGCCTGTAACTCTATATATTCCAACCTTCAGCCATCAATTTGTCTACACCAAATGGGTGATCACCTAAGAAAGTAACGGGGAAATAGGAATGCTAATTCATGGCTGGCGAGAATGTAAAATAGTGCAGCCACTTTGGAAGATAGTTATGTATAGAAATACCACATACTTGGCAATCCCACTTCTAGGTATGTACTCAAAAGAATTGAAAGCAGAGACTTAAACAGATATTTACACACTTATGTTCATAGTGGCATTATTCCCAATTGCCCTATGTCCATCAACTGATGAATGGATAAAGAAAATGTATACATGCAATGTATTATCATTCAGTTTTAAAAAAGAATGAAGTTCTGACACATGTGACAAGATGGATGAAACTTGAAGACATTATGTTGAGTGAAATAAGCCTGACACAAAGGGACACATATTGTGTCATCATCCGCTGTTTGGCGACAACCTCGTTCACAGGGACCACAGGGACCAGGCACCGGCTGCCGGCGGCGACCCTGCCTGCCGGGAGGTTTCGGCTAGCCGCCTCCGATTAATCTCCTGGTGGCCCTCCCCGGCCAGTCAGGAGATGAATAAGCCTCCAAGTGGCCCTCCCCAACCACATAGGAGACGAAGGGAGAACAGCGGGGAAGGCAAAAAGGGGGGATGAGGGGGGTCTTCAGCTCGCTGGGCTCAGGCGTCTCCAAGCGCAGCAAGGCCGGGCACACGGGGGCCCATCGGGCTCAGGCGTCCCCAAACGCGGTGGGCCAGGAATCAGGAGCTGCGCGCAATGATAAGAAGGAGGCTGGGCGGCTGGTGGAGAGGTGAGCGACGAACGGAGCACACACGCTGACTTCGGAGACAAGGCTGGGCAACCAAGTCCAACTTTATTAGAAAAACGCTGCTACTTATAACATGTGGGGGTAAGAGGTGGAGGGAGTGCAACAGAGCAGCTCCCAATTGGTGGGGACAAACAACGATTGCGGAAGCACAACTGGGCAGCCTCCGATTGGTGGAGGCTGGCATGTGACAAGGCAGCCTCTGACTGGTGAAGGCTGGTATGCGACCAGGCAGCCTCCGATTGGTGGAGGCAGGTTTTGTGCCCATATATGGCTGGGCAGCTTCTTGCAGGCAGGGAGAGGCGGAGTTGTACTATGGGGGAAAGGGGAGGGGT